>BLSH010159100.1:71795-82255 GCA_018402905.1 Glandirana rugosa
GTCTTTTAGCAGACGCATCTTTGTTATAAGCCCACCATCCGAATGGACTTCCTCATCTTCCTCTCGTTGCAAAAGTGGCCGGTTGCTCTCCTTCTACTCCTTCCGGTAAGCCTACCACCCGAATATTGTTTCTACGCAGACGGTTTTCTGCATCTTCAGAGCGCTCTACAAGCACTTTAACTTGACGTTGTAATTCTGATATGGCTTGAGATGAACCCCTTCCCTCATCCTCCACCACTGCTATCCTCGTTTCTGCCTCCGTTACTCGAATCCTAAATTTATCCATTTCTGTTCTAATCAAGGCACACTCCACAGCTAGGGTGTCAATACGGTTCATAACGGATATCTTACTATCCGCTATAGCAGCTAGGATAACCTCTGTTGTAGCTGCATTCCCTCGTTCAGTAGGAGGTGTGCTCGCGAGTGATACATTACATAGATCTATATCCGAACTTGCTAGAGCATCTACAGTCCTTGACATGTCATTTGACGGATTCATTGCCAACTTGGTTTTAAATTCCCCTGTAGGAGTAGCCGTAACACTTGAAGTTGTTGTAGTAGGTAAGACATTTGTTTGCTTGGTAATAGTTGCAGTTTTTTTTTCACCCAAAGTCTCTGCAGTCTCTGCAGCCATCTCCATCTCCATTCCGTGCTGCTTTAATAATTCTGTTAATCCTTTGAAGAAGGTAGCTGGACAGGAGGTGGATGGGAGATTATTCCTGGGAATTGTGCCTGTTGGAGAGCCCAGGGGTTTTGGAGGAGGCTGCCTCTTCGCCTGACGTCTGGTAGGCATATAACTTTCAGGAGTAGGACGATCAAATAAGGCAACAATTCACCCTCCTATCCTCCTGCACAGGCCCCACAGCCCCCACCAAATCCCACCAATCCCACTGGATTTGCAGTTTACACTACATATGCATATGTCTTGTCTTGCATGTCTTGTCTATATATATATATTCCCACTATATTTTTTCTCGTCTTTTCTTTGCTTCCAATCTTCACCACCTCACCACTGACCCACTTTAATAATAATAATAACTATGGGAGGGCCACACACTACCAGCCGCTAACCAGCCTCCAGCCCCAGCACAGCCTCTGTACAGCCGCCATCAATTACAAAAAGAGCTCCCTCAGCAACAGGGCACCTGCCGTGCACCACCACCACCACCACCACCACCACCAGCCGCTAACAGTCCAGGAGAATAGCCTTCAATAGATCGAGGCAACATAAATAAATAAAAATAAAAAATAAAGTTGTAACTTATTATAACTTATTATAGCTTATTGTACTTACGGACCCATAGACCCGCAGGTCTCAAATGCCACTCACGGGTAACTCACAAGCAGCTCATGGACAAGTGACTCCAAGTGATTCACGGCGCTCACAACGGCACAGCAGATAGCGGGCGGCTCGCAGGCAGAACGCAGCTGCTCAATAACTCACAACAGTGTCATGAGCTTCACAAGCTTCACACGTGGCTCCAAGTGATGTAGACGCCTCCCTGGTGATTCGCAGCAGACCCGAGCGACTCTAGGGGCAGATCTCCAGCGGTCTTTAGGCGACTAAAGCTTAGGCAGCTCAAGCGGCATCCAGCGGCTTAGGCAGTTCCTCCGACCCTCCTACTCCGACTCTCCGTCGGCTCTCCGTCAGTCTGCAGTGGCAGTGGCTCACAGCGGCAAGTGGTTCTCAAGCAGCTTGACCACCACTTACTCACCCGCTTCACCCGCTCAACCCGCCGGTTCGCCCGATGGCTTCCAAGGAGGAAGGAAGGAAGGAGGGCGGGCAAGGAAGGCAGAGCTGAAACTGGTCCACACAGCAGCAGAGATAGCAGTGATAGCAGCGATAACAGCAAAACGGGAATAGAACTGTGCACGGCTAGTACATCATTAGGCAGTCATTAGGCAGTCAGCCCATGAAAACGAGGAAGCCGGAGCTAAGCCTCTCTCACTCTCACAGCTGCTCACACGGACATCCGGCGCCCACTAATATTTGCCTTACTTATAGAACCCTTGGCACTCCTGATTCGCGCCAATCCTAACATCAAGGGAATAGAACTAGGTGGTCACCAACACAAAGTCTGCTTATTTGCAGACGATATACTCCTATTTCTAACCTGCCCACACATATCTGCCCCTAACCTCCTCTCCCCATTACAGCGATTCGCTAGCATTTCAGGCCTACATATTAACCCCCATAAATCAAAAGCATTGAATATCTCCCTACCAGCCTTAAACCTCCCCGTGCCAACTGCCCTACTTAGCTGTCCAACTGACAGCCTCCATTTCAGAACTATTCACAGTTAATTATCTCCCTCTGTTGAGACGAGTTTCTGACCTTCTGTCTCAATGGTCGGTACTCCCCCTATCATGGATGATCTCATTAAAATGGCTATACTACCAAAATTCCTGTACCTATTCAGAGTACTCCCCATCTCAATCCCGTCTTATTTTCTATGCTTAATTTAACGCAAAGTCCAGTCCTATATTTGGGGAGCTACCAAACCACGCGTTCTTAAAGCGATCCTTCATCTACATTAATTAAGTGGTGGTCACGGTGTACCAAATTTCACTACTTATTATTGCGCCGCACAACTCTCGCAGTTGACAAAATATCATGCCGCTGAAGAAACACCTCTATGGGTAGCTATTGAATCAGTCGACTCTGACCCTATCTCTGTAGCCAATATGTTATGGATTCACCCAAAAGATGGCATAACAATACTCAACCCCATCACCAGACATTCCCTAAATATCTGGGACAAATTCAAAGTCACTCCCCTTCTTTCGTTCCTCAGAAACCCAGCATTTCTCCCAGAATGGGAATCCCCTGCTTCTTTCCAAGCTTGGGAATCAGCAAATCTTTTCAGACTCCATAAATTAGTCACAAATACATCCTTCCAATCGTTTCTCACCCTATGCATCTCATATAGCCTACCAAGGTCTGAACTATTCCGCTACCTACAGGTCAAAAATTTTTAAGCACCACTGCTTCGAACAGAGGCACCACTTTCCCAGTTCATGCAATTTGAACACTTATGTAAAAGTGACCCTCATGCCAGAGGAATTATCTCAGTGCTGTATCGCCAGCTGAACACCACCCCAGCTAGTCCTCAACTGTCTATGTTACTAAATGGGAACAGGATCTGGGACACACAATTGGCACCACAGAATGGTCCAATATTTGGTCAAACACTAGTTCTTTCTCCTCCAACATTGTTGCCAAGGAAACAAACTATAAAGTCCTGACACGTTGGTACTTGGTACCAGCCAGGATTGCAAAATCTGTACCAACATATTCAGCCCTATGTTTCTGAGGCTGTGATGAACCAGACATTTTCCTCCATATCTGGTGGACTTGCCCAAAAGGCCAAGAATTTTGAAGGAAAATTTTTTACATTGCATCTAAGACTCTTGAGAATGATGTGCCCGCCGACCCTGAGATGGCCCTTTTAAACCTGAAACCTGAAGGACTATCTCACCTTAGGTTTCAATTACTTATGTTTCTCATTACTGCAGCCAAGCAGACAATTGCAAGAGCGTGGAAGTCCCCATCCCTATTAGTAGCTGAGGCCAAGGGTAGAATGAACAAAGTACTTGTCCTTGCCAAAATGGAGGTTATAAAAAACAATAAACTCCGTAAATTTGAAAAAACTTGGCAGCCTTGAATTAAACACTGCCTACCCCAGGAGTTTGAAGAATCATTACTGGTGGCTTGGTGAAACAACCCGATGCTCTTCCTGCCCCCCCCCCCCTTGGACTCCGGCTCTGCACCACCATCCTAAGAGGACTCTTTACTTTAACATTCCACCCTACCTCTCTTCCCCATACTAGGTCTCCTTCTTCCCATCTAGCTCCTCCTCATAGGATCACCTCTCTTTTGTTCCACCACTCTAAGTTCTCTCCTTTTTCCCATCATCTATACGACGGGAGTCCCCATTCATTAGGCCTCCCCATCTTATTCATTCTGTCTCTTCTTCACATTACTCACTGTTGTTTCACATGATTAAATCTATAACATTACAATTACTAGATTAAGAAAGTACTCTGGTTTAAATGCTCAAATGAGTTCCACCACCCCCACCATACCCAAGAACCATATTCTGTCTTCTAATCAGATTTATCTCTTCCTCAGTAATTCCTGTATATCACTAACTATCTTAACACAGAGACTGGACCACCCTGCCTCCTTGTTATAATCCGCAACACCCCATGTCCGTGTTACTTACCCATTGCTTATTGAGGGGGTCACAGGAGATGTCTATTCCTCGGGGATACAGTTTGTTCCCATTGGGGTACCCTGGGGATGGCCAACTCTGACCTTCATGTGTTTAGGTACCCCTATTTACTCAATAAAAACATTGAACATGGGAAAAAAAAACTTTCCTTTTCAATCTGCAGCTCTGTAATTTTCTGAGAAAGCATTGCAATATGGCTACCTGGAGTTGTTCTGTTAACAGAGTGTGTACTGACCACTCCCCAGAAACATAATTTCCTGCTTGTGTAATTGGCTCACCAGTTTTCCCAGAAGTCAGATTTCAGGCATCCCCTTCAGCAAAAATGTCATTTTTGGAGAGATACTTTCAATAGGAACACATATAAAGGGATGCAGGCCCAGCAGATTTCCTCATTAGTGCTCTGCAGCTGCACACCTTACAGTTAATTATGAAACCCCTCCCATTAGACCCACTGAGAACAGAGGCACAGACAAACACACAGGGATTTCTTCAGAATAACAAAAGGTAGGGGGAATGTTTTTTTCTCAACAAAAGTGGAGTTACACTTTAACCATTACCTATAGAAAACGATGGCTTGTAAAATGGGAATTCTTAATTACCATATATTGCAATACATGTTCAAGCTGGCCAACTGCATCAAAGGGATCCCTCTCTGGTCAGTCCCTACCTTATCTTGCAGATTTACCAACATGTACTTGCTAAAATAGCTACTCCCTCCTGAGAGCCTGAACATGTAAGGCCAAAATGGGGCAGACACAGCTAGAGGTGAAAACAGCTCTGGACCAAAATCAAAGCATGCTCATCCAAAATGGGAAAAATACAAAGTTAAAGAGGTGAATGGCACCAGTAGGGGAACAAGGCAGTCCAAGCATATAACCAGGTGGACCCCCCCCCAAAATTAATTAATATATAATGCAAAGGGATTATAGCAAGTAAGTATTGCAGTAGTAAGTATACACTTATAACCAGCAATATAGCAACTTCAGGCATCCCTGCCCTTTATATTTGCCACGATGGGGAGCAAGCATTAAAAATGCAAAATTCCTTTAACCACTCAATATTGGGCACTTTTACCCCCTTCCTGCCCCGGCCAATTTTCAGTTTTCAGCGCTGTCACACTTTGAATGACAACTGCGCAGTCATGCAACACTGTACTCAAATGAAATATTTATAATTTTTTTCACACAAATAGAGCTTTCTTTTGGTGGTACTTAGTCACCACTGGGTTTTTTAATTGTTTGCTAAAAAATTAAAAAAAGACTGAAAATTTTGAAGAAAAAAGTTTTCTCATTGCACTAATGTTGCTACACTGATGGGCACTGATAGGCAGCACTGATGAGCACTGATAAGGTGGCACTGATGGGCACTGATGAGGTGGCACTGATGAGGAGGCACCAATATGCCGCACTGATGGACAATGATAGGTGGCACTGATGAGCACTGAAAGGCGGCACTGATAGGTGGCACTGATGGGCACTGATAGGCAGCACTTATGAGCATGAATAGGTGGCATGAATAGGCAGCACTAATGGGCAGCACTAATGGGCACTGATGGGCACTGACAGGCAGCACTGATTTGGATCACTAATGGGCACAAATTGACATAACTTCTGGGCACAGATTGGCATCACTTCTGGACACTGACTGGCATCACTGCTGGGCACTGTTGGGGCTGCACTGACAATCAGGGCACTATTGATCAGTGCCCTGATTATCTGTAAAGTCTCCCCTGGGAGGAAATGCCGCTGATCGGCTCCACTCTCCTCACACTCTGTCAGTGTGAGGCAAGGAGAGATGATTACCGGCACTTCCTTGTTTGCATGTGATCAGCTGTGATTAGACACAGCTGATCACATGGGTAAAGAGCCACATAATCGGCTCTTTACCGGGATCGGGGTTGCGCCATGACCCAGGGACACAGCGTGCCCATGATCCACATGCTGCACACCCCTGTGGGTGCGTTGGCATGGTGAGACTGGGGCGACGCCATATGACATCATCCCAGAATCTGAGAGGATCCTGCCCGCCATCATTTGTCTATATGGTGGGTGGGAGGTAGTTAAATAACATGCCTGAGAGATGTCCTTATCCTGCTTGTGAATAAGTGCATCTGTACAATGCAAACAACAACAAAAAAAAGTAAAGGAATTCCTTCAACTATACCAGACTCTTCATAAATGTGGTTGTGTTAAATCAGTCAGGAGCTGCTGAACTTTTGCTAAAGATTAGTGAATGTACCCTTTATATTTCCTTTTAGTTCCACTATGTTGATGGATAAAACAGCAGATTAATCTAATTGCACAACACATGCAAAATCCAGCCCCGTGCTTATTAAATTAAACACAGGAGAGAAACAATATGGGGACATTTTATTTTAAACTAAACCTTATTTAATCACAAAATAATGGAATCAATGACATTGGTAAGCACATAGCTTGATATAAGATATTTTTTGCCTACCAGTAGCTTGTCTTTTAACCACTTCCTGCCTGGCCTATAGCAAAATGACGGCTGGGTGGTGGTTCAGTTATCCAGATCAGACATCATATGACATTTTTCAGGATAACCAGCAGCAATGCGCCCACGGGTGTGCGCAGTGCGTCGATCGGTGGTGTGGTGTGTCACCCTGACACACCGCAACTCCAATTGGTGGTAAAAAGCCTCTGACAGAGATTCTTTACCACATGATCAGCTGTGTCCAATCACAGCTGATCAATCTGTAAACAGCTAAAGCTCTGTATCGGCCTTTCCTCTACTCGTGCTGCCAGACGCGAATAGAGGGGAGCCGATCAGCTGCTCTCCTCACAAAGATAAAGAAGACCGCTCCAAGAGGCAAATCCCACTGAATGGCAGGTGTAGGCTGGCTGGAGGGTGCTGGCTCTACATAAATGCGTACTGGAGAAGAAAGTAGGTGGGCGGCCACAGTCGCACTCCAGTTGAAGATACTTTATTGATATAAAGGCATAAAATCCATAACAGTAAGCAGACAAAGCATCTAACGCATTTCACACCAATTACTGGTGCTTAATCATAGCTGTATTATCACCACAAACAAGTAAGATATATATACACATATCCAATTAAAAAGCAATCAATAAAATTAAAGTTGGGTGTGTGACAATCAGACAATGCTCATATCAAGGATGGTGCGGGGACAGGTAACAGATCCAGTAGAGATGGTTCACCAAAATCATTTTAACTCCTTGAAGGATCGAATTATCCAGTAGATCAAATGGCTCCATGGTTACATCATAACTAACCGCAGGGTACATAAGTCGCCTCCGCACATATCCTGAGAAAAAATAAATAAACACAAAATAAACTAATAGACCACTGTTGATGACAACAAAATGCACCTGAAAGAATGCACATAAAAAAGTAGGATATTATGGTCTAAAGAAGCTACTTGCATACATCTATGCGTGACCCGCCCCGGCACCATCCTTGATATGAGCATTGTCTGATTTTCACACACCCAACTTTGATTTTACTGATTGCTTTTCAATTGGATATGTATATATATATTTTACTTGTTTGTGGTGATAATACAGCTATGGTTAAGTGCCAGTAAAGGGCATGAAGCGCGTTAGCTGCTTTATCTGCTCGTCTGCTTACTGTTATGGATTTTATGCCTTTATATCAATAAACTATCTTCAATTGGAGTGCGGCCATCCACCTACTTCTCCTGCTCTCCTCACAGGTGGGGTCTGCACAGTTCAGTGCAGCCCCCACAGGATGCCCACCCAAGACCACCAGGGATGTGCCCACCCAGGACCACCAGGGATGCCACCCAGGACCACCAGGTATGCCCAATAGGGGTGGCACTCAGTGCCCATCAGTGGTCCCTGCCAATGACTTACAGTGCCTCCTGATCAGTGCTGCCTCACAGTGCCTTCTATCAGTAATGCCTATCAGTGCCCACCAGCGCCACCTATCAGTGCCCATCAGTGCCATCTATCAGTGCCCATCAGTGACACCTATCAGTGCCCATCAGTGCTGCCTATGAGTGCCCATCAGTGACGCATATGAGTGCCCATCAGTGCTGCATATCAGTGCCACTTATCAAAGCCCATCAGTGCTGCTTATCAGTGTCACCTATCAGAGCCCATCAGTGCTGCATGTAAGTGCCTTATCATCAGTGCCCATCAGTGCCACTTCATCAGTGCCGCCTCATCAGTGCAATTCAGTACTTCCTCATCAATGCCCATCAGTGAAGGACAAAACGTACTTATTTATTTGTAACAGAAACAAAGAAAAACTTTTTTTTTTTAATGTTCGGTCTTTTTTTATGCAAAAAATAAAAACCCCAGTGGTGATCAAATACCACCAGAAGAAAGCTCTATTTGTTGGAAAAAAAATGATAAAAATTTTGTTTGGGTACAGTGTAGCATGACTGCACAATTGTCATTCCAAAATGCAACAGCCTGAAAGCTGAAAATTGATCTGGGCAGGAAGGGGGAAACGTGCCTGATATCAAAGTAGTTAAACATAGGTAATAATTCCTTTTACTTGGTACGTTTTCTTGATCAAATTAAAATTGTAAACAAATTACTATGCTCAAAGGCAAAGTCACCCAAAATGTAACATTTTCAAACTGGGTAGACTTTTTCTACTCATCTTTTCATCTTCTAATGTTTCTCAGGTCTCCAACTGATTCCCTCAAGAGTTTTTCACTTTGACTTCTATCGTTGGAGACCTTGAGATATTGAATGCAATATATTAGGAAAATATAATAGGAAAGCTGATGACTTAAACTCCACAGGATACTAAATTGTCAGTTATTGGTAGATCTATCAATTCTGTTATTTTAAAAAAGATTAAGCTAAAAAGCAGTGCTCCAGATTCTGTGCTATGTAGAAGAAAATGTTTAACTTCATTGTGTTATACAAAAAATAAGACACTAAGGTTGGGTTCACACTATTGACGCATGCAGCTCACAGCAGGGTTCTGGTACGTCTCCTTTCACTGTTTCAGGTCTGATGTCAACCCGAATTTTTGGCTGAAATAGGACCTGAAACAGATCAAAAGAAGCACAGGAAGCCTCTGAAAATTTGCACCCGCAGCCAAAGCTATTGTGAATTGGATGAGGAGAACCCGCATCCAATTCACACTAGTGTGAACCCACCCTAAAAGAATCTTCAACCTTATGGAAAAAAGGAAAAAAATGGCTGAACTTCACCAGCACCACATCCCTGTGAAAAAAAGTAAAAAACATGGGATAGGCAAAGAAAAAGGAAGAATTGGAACTTTGACGGGGCTGATATAACCCACCTCCGAAAAGATATATCACATAACAATGGAATAAAAATATAAGACTTTATTGGTACATGATAAAATGTCTCTACTACCCAAAAGGGACCAGTTGACTGATTACCACAAGTGGATTAAAACAATAGACATTCCCCATTAGTGCACATACATTCCCCATCTAAAAGCCCCAAGACTCCCCCTAATTCAGATGTCATACACTGCATTGACCAATTAGGACAATCCGAAATGGTTTGGGTGGTAGCGCATATAGATGGGTGTTGCCAAATCCTTTCCAACGCGTTTTCACCCTGTTGGGCTTCCTCAGGGGATAATAGAGATGCTGGGGTGTATAGTCACTACAAAAATAAACAAAACAATCGAATAGTGTATTGAAGAGAATACATTTTTATATATACACAGATAATACTTGCTCATGTTTAGTGTTGAGCGAACCCGGACTGTAACGTTCGGGTCCGTACCGAACTTTGGGGTGTCCGGGACGCAGACCCGAACACGGACGTTTCAAAAAACTTTCGAGTTCGGGTTCTGGGTTCTGGTAGTTGATCACGCATGTTGAATAGCTGCAGGGCAGCCAATCAACAAGCGTTTCACTGGTTTGCCCTTAGAAGCCATCACATGCGAACAACTAACCGACGGGACGTCGATAAGTTGTACGCACTAGTTGATGGTCTTGGGTCTTGGGCTTGAGCTTTCAAAAAACTTTGCAGGCACAAGCCCAGACGCAGGGCCTGTGGGGTTTCAAGCCATGCCTGGGCTTGCAATGTCAGGCCCAAGCGAGTTGTGATTTGTACTCGTTCATAATAGACACATATATATTTTTACATAAGAGAAGTTATGTGATAAGCTAACAAAACAAATAAAAACATCACTGATATGTGGGGTCGTAGAGATAATAGGGGACTCCTTCGGGTTGTCCCACTTTTGCGCAACCTTTCCTAAACCGTTGTGGGTAGA
>BLSH010159121.1:26735-39119 GCA_018402905.1 Glandirana rugosa
GATTGTGGGACAAAGTATCTTATTTTAACTGTCTAACTGTTACTGTCTGTATGGACGTACTTAAGGGTTATTTTTTCATCTGTAACACTATGTTTTTCCGTGTCAGTGGAAATCTCTTAGAAGAGTGAAAGTCCCTTCACCTGCAATTTTTTATTTCTCTGTCCATAATACGTGTATTTGGTGGAAAAAAAGTCGTGGGGGAGAAAGACCTTAGGGAGAGTCTCTTGGGGGGAATTACGACTTACAGTATACACAATGGGCTTGCTAGCGTACCTGTTGCTTGGGGTAACTTTAGTTACCCCTGGGCTTGTAAATCCGTGTTTTTACCGACATTGTTTCCCCCCATTTTACTTCCTTTTGCAGCCCTCTAGGGCTTTCCAGGACTTTGTTACAGCCATTTTTGTGCCTAAATGTTCGGGTCCCCATTGATTTCAATGGGGTTCGTTGTCCATGCGATCGTTCGGGTAACACATATGACATTCAGCATTAAGGGGGGTTCTCTGAGAGGGATTCCAGAAAGAGGGGGTGCTGAAAAAAAGGTGGTTTATGTGCATAATACCTGTCTCTTTATTTTTTAACGTCCACTTCCCTGAAAGTGAGAAGATTCTCTAAAGGTGACTGTGCCTTTTTGTATCACAATGTCTACTTTTTTATTGGGAATTCATGCAGGTATGTCTGTCATTGTCAATCTGTCAATTTTATTCTATGAAACAGGGTGTTAGTTTTCTTGCATTGCAAGGAATAACATATCCCCTGGTATTAATTAATGGAAATACTAAGATTCACCTCAGAGTTCCTTGATTTTATAAATATGTTTGACTAATTTTGCAGTTATAATTTCCAACAATGAATACAATATCCAATATACACTATATTACCAAAAGTATTGGGACACCTGCCTTTACACGCACGTGAACTTTAATGGCATCCCAGTCTTGGTCGGTAGGGTTCAATATTGAGTTGGCCCAACCTTTGCAGCTATAACGGCTTCTTCTTGGAAGGTTGTCCACAAGGTTTAAGGAGTGTGTTTATGGAAATGTTTGACCATTCTTCCAGAAGCACATTTGTGAGGTCAGGCACTGATGTTGGACGAGAAGACCTAGCTCACAGTCTCCGCTCGAATTCATCCCAAGGGTTTTCTTTTGGGTTGAGGTGCAGGCCAGTCAAGTTATGCCACCCCAAGCTCACTCATCCATGTCTTTATGTGCCTTGCTTTGTGCACTGGTGCACAGTCATGTTGGAACAGGAAGGGCCAACCCCAAACTGCTCCCACAAAGTTGGGAACATGAAATTGTCCAAAATATCTTATTATGTTGACACATTAAGAGTTTTTTTCACTAGAACTAAGGAGCCAAGCCCAGCCCCTGAAAAACAACCCCACACCATAATCCCCCCTCCACCAAATGATTTGGGCCAGTGCGCAATGTAAGGTTCATAAAGAAATGGATGAGCGAGTTTGGGGTGGAGGAACTTGACTGGCCTGCACAGAGTCCTGACCTCAACCCAATAGAACACCTTTGGGATGAATTAGAGGGAAGACTGTGAGCCAGGCCTTCTCATCCAACATCAGTGCCTGACTTCACAGATGCGCTTCTGAAAGAATGATCAAACATTCCCATAGACACACTCCTGAACCTTGTGGACAGCCTTCCCAGAAGAGTTGAAGCTGTTATAGCTGCAAAGGGTGGGCCAACTCAATATTGAACCCTACAGACTAAAGCCTCATACACACCGTGCAACGGTCATACAACCGCATGTTCAACTTTTGCCCAAAATCGGCTGTTGAAGGTTGTGTCTAGCGTACTGACATGAGTCAAGTAATCGTACAACAAAGCCAAATGTAGTAATGTATTACAAGCGTATAAAGAGAAAGATCAGATCAATATGATTTGTGAATTAGGAATGTAGGTTTACACGAACGGACACTGCCGGGTGTTCCTGATTTCTGAGCATGCGTGTTTTGCACATACATCATTTGTTGGGCCAACTTCTCTGTACACACGAATCAACAGTCGTACAGCAGCTTGTACAACTAAAGTTTTCTAGCCTGCTCATCCAACTTCTTTTGTACGACTGTTGAACGTCGGCTGTTGTAATTGCACATACTAACGGTCGGATTATCGTACAACTAACTGTTGTAAGACCGGGCCTTAAGACTGGGATGCCATTAAAGTTCATGTGCGTGTAAAGGCAGGTGTCCTAATACTTTTGGTAATATGGTGAATATGGCCATGCCTGAAAATAACACCTAAAAGTATATGTTTTATTTTATAAATGATTGATGACCCTACAGAATATTTGAAACAAATGCATGCAAGTAGACCCATAAATTAGAATACAGCCAACATATTTACCCTTGTCAACCTGTAATTATTAAAGCAATCAGTATTAGAACATTATTAATATATTTTCAGTATGTTCATTTTTTTGTTGGCCTCAAAAGCCTTTTGCATTCATTGTGGTCATGATAGCTAGATCTTTTCTCAAAACTTATTCTAGCGAACTTGCCGCATTTTGTGCTCTAAGGGGATCATTTATCAAATGCTGCTCAGAAAAAAATACATATTCAATGTATTTTTCTTGGAGCTAAAACAGTTTTTTTCTATTTAGGGTCAAAATAATCACTAGAAATGTAAAGAAGTAAAAAAAAGGACATTAAATTCAATGTGCCTTCTTCACCACAGCTGGTCATGTTTTTACTTAAAGTATTGAGGCTGAATTAAGATGTTCTAACGCTTAGAAATAGCAGGGTAGCAGTGGCGGCTGGTGAAGTTTTAGGATGGGGGGGCACCAGACCCCGTCACTCCTTTTTGACCCCTTCCACTTCTCATAAGCCCCACCTCTTATAGAGTCCACCTACTCCATCCCCTGTATTCCACTTGCTTCCATCCATAGTGTCAGGAGTATATAGCTCAGCATCACTGGACAGTGTATACAGCCCCAAAATCACAGGACAGTGTATACAGCTCAGCACCACAGGACAGAGTATATAGCTCAGCCTCACAGATCAGGGTATATAGCTCAGCCTCACAGATGAGGGTATATAGGCCAGCATCACAGGTAGGGTATATAGGCCAGCATCACAGGTAGGGTATATAGCTTAGCATCACAGGTAGAATATATAGCACAGCATCACAAGTAGGGTATACAGGCCAGCATTCCAGGAAGGATATATAGCACAGCATCACAGGTAGGGTATATAGCACAGCATCAAGGGTAGGGTATACAGGCCAGCATTACAGGTAGGGTATATAGGCCAGCATTACAGGTAGGGTATATAGCACAGCATCACAGGTAGGGTATATATCACAGCATCACAGGTAGGGTATACAGGCCATCATTACAGGTAAGGTATATAGCACAGCATCACAGATAGGGTATACAGGTCAGCATTAGAGGTAGGGTATATAGGCCAGCATTATAGGTAAGGTATACAGCACAGCATTACAGGCAGGGTATATAGCACACCATCACAGGTAGGGTATATAACAGCATCACAGGTAGAGAATATAGCACAGCATCACAGGTAAGATATAGAGGCCAGCATTACAGGTAGGGTATATAGCACAGCATCACACAGCACCATCCCACCCCCAGTGTAGGGCCCGCGGCACTGATGGCACTCACCTTCCATCCCCCCACGCGGGGCTTGCAGCACCGATCCCCCCGGGGGTCTGCACTCTGAAGGCACATGCCCACTGGCACTTACCGCCAGGCTGTGTCCTCTCCAAGTCCTCCTGTGCAGCAGCAGCGGCGGTTCCAGTCCAGCGTGTCTCCTCTGCTGGTGCTTCCTCTGCTAGTGCCTCCTTTTCCTCCAGGATCGCCTGGCGCTTTGGCCAATTGGGAGACAGCTCTCACAACCCTCCTCCTGATTGGCGGGGAAGCACTGTAGTGTAAAAATAGCGAAAATTAATTTGCTATGGTCACACAGTTGGGTGGGATCAGGGCACACTCTCTGCGCCCCGAGCACACCCTTTTTTAAAGCCTATTAGAGCCTCTGGCTCTAATCAGGTGCTTAAAAAAAACACCCCCTCCCGCCCCATCCATCCATGTGTCTGGCGTCCCGAAAGGGGCCAGGCACATGGATAGGGGGAGGCGGCAGGGATGGGGGGTAGCGCCAATGCACCCTCAATGCACGGGCCGCCACGGCAGGGTAGGAAGGATGAATATTCAAAAAATAATAAAAAAGAGCATTTTTAAATGTATACCTATGAATGTGCACTGTCACTCTTGCTGGGATGGATAAATCAATAGTAATAAAAGGACTGAAACACTTCAAGTGGTTCTAAAGAATCAATTGGCAAAATCTAAAGTGTTGAATATCAACCTACCTGCCTCAATGCTCCAACAATTACAAGCGCAATTTCAATTCAAAAGGTCTGTATTGCATTTGAAATACCTAGTCATCTTCTTTACGCACACAGTGGGTGACCTGTCCTTGACTAATTTCCCCCCATTTCTTCTGCAAATCAGGAAAAACTTTGCCAAATGGTCTAAGATGATACTATTGTGGTTTGGAAAAAGTAATGTGATCAAAATGAATGTCCACCCTTGCCTCTAAATACCTGTTCCAAATCTTCCCAATAAAAATCTCAGGCACATTCCTGAACAAGATGCAGAGAGAATTCAGGAACTTTCTCTGGATAGAGAAAGCACACTGTCTTTCTCTACAACTCCTAATTAGGCCTAAAACTGATGGTGGGATAGGATTTCCATGTGTAGATGAATATTACAAGGCCACACATACGGCCTGGATTCTTAATTGGTGTCATCCTGCCTCCGGCAAAAGATGACTCCAGTTGGAACAGGTTTTCTCAGAGTGCTCATTGGCTGTTACAAGACATATCCCGACACCTTTTTTCACCACCCGACCATTGCTTGTCTATTTTTAGGACTTCTAGGCTGCCAATTTTAAATGATTCAAAGTCCTCTGGCTTGACCCCTGTGATAGCTCACCCAAAGTTCCCTCCAGACCTCCATGGCAGCTCTTTTTCACCAGTGGTAAAGCAAGATACCTAATGCTTACAACATTTTTGCAAAAGAGGGCAGTGGAACTAGTTCTCTGACTTACAAAATACACTACTTTTGGAAATACCTGCCTTTACACGCACATTAAATTTAATAGCATCCCAGTCTTAGTCTGTGGGGTTAAATATTGAGTTGGCCCACCCTTTGCAGCTATAACAGCTTCAACTCTTCTGGGAAGGCTGTCCACAAGGTTTACGAGTGTGTCTATGGGAATGTTTGACCATTCTTTGGGAAGCGCATTTTGAGGCCAGGCACTCATGTTGGATGAGAAGGCCTGGCTTGCAGTCTCCGCTCCAATTCATCCCAAAGATGTTCTGTTGGGTTGAGGTCAGGACTCTCTGCAGGCCAGTCAAGTTCCTCCACTCCAAACTCGCTCATCCATGTCTTTATGGACCTTGCTTTGTGCACTGGTGCATAGTAATGTTGGAACAGGAAGGAGCCATCCCCAAACTTTTCCCACAAAGTTGGGAGCATGAAATTGTCCAAAATGTCTTGGTATGCTGACACCTTAAGAGTTCCTTTCACAGGAACTAAGGGGCCAAGCCCAACCCCTAAAAAACAACCCCCCACCATAATCCCCCCTCCACCAAATGATTTGGATCAGTGCACAAAGCAAGGTCCATAAAGACATGGATGTGCGAGTTTGAGGTGGAGGGACTTGACTGGCCTGCACAGAATTCTGACCTCAACTTGATAGAACACCTTTTGGAGGAATTAGAGTGGAGACTGCGAGCCAGGCCTTCTCATCCAACATCGGTGCCTGGCCTCACAAATGCGCTTCTGGAAGAATGATCAAACATTCCTATAGACACACTCCTAAACCTTGTGGACAGCCTTCACAGAACAGTTGAAGCCATTATAGCTGCAAAGGATGGGCCAACTCAATATTGAACCCTACGGACTAAGACTGGGATGCCATTAAATTCCATGTGCATGTAAAGGCAGGTGTCCCAATACTTTTGGCAATATAGTGTATGTTTGACTCTGTTATCTTTATGGAAAGCTATGCAACTATGTCACTTCCTGATCCTTAACTGGGGGAAGCAGTACCACTGCCAACTCCTCTGTTCAGCAGAGGAACAAAGTGTATCGGTATCCTATCGCCTATTCAGATGACCCACAAGGCAGTGGAATGTGCTGTACAGGAGACAGACTACAAGATACTCTTGCGATGGTATAGGTTGCCCACAATCCTACATACAGTAAATGATTCCCCAAAAGCTCTCCATTACGCAGGAAGGAGGAGGGAGCCCTTTTACACATCTTTTGGTCCTGAAATCCAAGATTTCTGGGCAGAGGTCAGACACTGGATTTTTAAACTAACTGATGTCCAACTGCAGCTTTTCTGCTCCACCTGACTCCAATTTTACTAAAACTTTACAAACGCTCTATGCATATCCATCTACTGAACCTGTCAAAAAAGTGCATTCCACTGTTTGGGAAGCAGACAGTAGCCCCACATCCCCCCTCAGCCTATGGTTAACTAAAATCACTAAAATCAATGAAACTAACCAGATGGAGAAATGTATTTAATCTACAAGAGGAATGTATTTAATCTACAAATGGAAGGAAAGAGCACTTCCATACAACCTGGTTCTATTGGACCAAATTCACCTTGTTCCCTGGAATATGGGGCAAATATGGGTTCCCAAGCATAGATCTCTACTCTGTTGGCCTATGACCGCACACCACCTGCACTGACTACTCGAGTTTCTTGTGTCACTATTTCCACACACACATCCCTCTTTTCCCCTCTGCCCCCCCCCCCCCGTCCTGTGGTTCATTTACTGATTTTCCACTTACTCTCTTGGTTTTTGGGCTGCTTACCTACGATAGGGAGCATTGACCTATTACAAGTTCCAGATATCTATGTTATTAGTTGTCAACTGTCACAGTGCTTTCATGAGCTTAGCATACACATGAATATCTTTCAGGTATGCCCCTGGAAGGTATAGATGTTCTGTATGTTTCTAAAAATTAAAATAAAGAATTTAAAAAAAAGGAGTGGTTCTAAAGGCAGACTTTTTTTTTACCTTAATGCATTCTTTGCATTAAGTGCATTAAGGTAAAAAACCTTTGTGCAGCTTCTCCCCAGCCCCCCGCTTATACTTACCTTAGCCTGATCTTGATCCAGTGAAGTGCACAAAAGCAGTGTCTCTTTCGGCTCTCTCCCTCCTCATTGGCTCAGAGACAGCAGTGGGAACCATTGGCCTCTGTTGCTGTTAATCACAGCCAGTGAGGAGGGAGAGGGGACGGGGTCGAGCCGCGCTCTGTGTGTCACTGGACACACGAGTGCCCCCAGAGCAAGCCTCTGCAAGGGGGGAAAGAGCCAGGAGCGCGGGAGACATGCGAAGAGGAGGATAGGGGCTGCTATATGCAAAACCAATGCACAGAGCAAGTAAGAAAAGACTTCTTTAGGCATTTGGTCATGTGAATTCTGCTGAAGTGAAGGATCACACTTTCTGATCCTCCTTCAGTAGATATTATGTGACCAACTTGAAACCTGTAGCCAACCTTAGAAGGAGCCTCAAACTTTTCCTCCAGAAGAACTAAGATATACAGTATCTCACAAAAGTGAGTACACCCCTCACATTTTTGTAACTATTTTATTATATCTTTTCATGTGACAACACTGAAGAAATTACACTTTGCTACAATGTAAAGTAGAGAGTATACAGCTTATAGCTATAACAGTGTAAATTTCCTGTCCCCTCAAAATAACTCAACACACAGCCATTAATGTCTAAACTGCTGGCAACAAAAGTGAGTACACCCCTAAGTGAAAATGTCCAAATTGGGCCCAAAGTGTCAATATTTTGTGTGGCCACCATTATTTTCCAGCACTGCCTTAACCCTCTTGGGCATGAAGTTCACCAGAGCTTCACAAGTTGCCACTGGAGTCCTCTTCCATTCCTCCATGATGACATCACGGAGCTGGCATTTGAGGATGCCCCAGAGATGGTCAATAGGGTTTAGGCCTGGAGACATCCTTGGCCAGTCCATCACCTTTATCCTCAGCTTCTTTAGCAACGCAGTGGTTGTCTTGGATGTGTGTTTGTGGTCGTTATCATGGTGGAATACTGCCCTGTGGTCCAATTTCTGAAGGGAGGGGATCATGCTCTGCTTCAGTATGTTACAGTGCATCAAATATACAAACAGAGTAATGAAGGCGCACAATGTAATCTCTGCTCAGCGCTTAGGAGTCTAACTTCCAACCCTAAGTAAAAGCTGCTGCTAATTAATATTCCAAATGGAACATATAACAACTGTATAAAAAGTCAGAAAACTCTCTGAAGCAGCGCTAAAATGTCCCAACAGTTCCAAAAACATAGTAAAATCATCAGAAGCAATAATCTCTGTAGTGAAACGTATCCCTTCCACCAGCACACAATCACCGCGTGAAGAAATCGGGGTTCCCCTTTGGGGAATTCATTGTTCCCTCAATGAACTGTAGCTCCCCAGTGCCAGCAGCATTCATGCAGATCCAGACCGTGACACTCCCACCACCAAGCTTGACTGTAGGCAAGACACGCTTATCTTTGTACTTCTCACCTGGTTGCCACCGCACACGCTTGACACCATCTGAACCAAATAAGTTTATCTTGGTCTTGATCAGACCACAGGACATGGTTCCAGTAATCCATGTCCTTAGTCTGCTTGTCTTCAGCAAACTGTTTGTGGGCTTTCTTGTGCATCATCTTTAGAAGAGGCTTCCTTCTGGGACGACAGCCATGCAGACCAAGTTGATGCAGTGTGCAGCATATGGTCTGAGCACTGACAGGCTGACCCCCCACCCTTTCAACCTCTGCAGCAATGCTGTCAGCACTCATACGTCTATTTTCCAATGACAACCTCTGGATATGATGCTGAGCACATGCACTCAACTTCTTTAGTTGACCATGGCAAAGCCTGTTCTGAGTGGACCCTGTCCTGTTAAACCACTGTATGGTCTTGGCCACCGTGCTGCAGCTCTGTTTCATGGTCTTGGCAATCTTCTTATAGCCTATTCCATCTTTATGTAGAGCAACAATTCTTTTTTCAGATCCTCAGAGAGTTCTTTGCCATGAGGTGCCATGTTGAACTTCCAGTGACCAGTATGAGAGAGTGAGAGCGATAACACCAAATTTAACACACCTGCTCCTCATTCTCACCTGAGACCTTGTAACACTAATGAGTAACATGACACCAGGGAGGGAAAATGGCTAATTGGGCCCAATTTGGACATTTTCATTTAGGGGTGTATTCACTTTTGTTGCCAGTGGGTTAGACATTAATGACTGTGTGTTGAGTTATTTTGAGGGGACAGGAAATTTACATTGTTATACAAGCTGTACACTCACTACTTTACATTGTAGCAAAGTGTCATTTTTTAAGTGTTGTAACATGAAAAGGTATAATAAAATATTTACAAAAATGTGAGGGGTGTACTCACTTTTGTGAGATACTGTATGTAAACCCAATCACTAAAATCACATATTAGTTGTAATATATTAACGGAGTTTCAAAAGTCATTTTCAATATTTTTAAATCTGCAGCTTTCATTAAAATAATACCTGGTGATCCTGCTATGAATGTCCTTGCTCGGTCATTTGCTGTTATAGTGGGACAATTTTCAGCTCTTGTTTCCCAATTGTGCTGCCCCTGAGCTGGCATTAATGGGAACCTGTTGATTTTCTCATGAAGCGCAAAATAACAGGTTCACACTAATGTTATCCTTTGCAGCTGCTAATTTTTACCTTTCCTGACAGACTCCTATGGCAGCATACGTGTGGGTAAGGCCCCGCCTCCACTCCTACCCTATAGGACCCCTCTCCCATAAATCTTTGCTCCTTCCCAGCTGCCATGTTCCTTTTTTGTCCTCCTCCATGTGGACTAGGATTCGGTCCGACTACCTGAAGTTTGAAAAGCGGCTTACAGTCGCCCGTGGCCAGTGGAATTCGTCCCCCCGATACGCCCCTGCTGAGAGCGGGGTATGGGGTATGTGCAGAGTAAGCGCTGAAGATAGTGGATGATATGTGCGCTGGCCGGATGCCCTGCTGAGAGCGGGTGGCCCTAATCTGCTGTATGCTGGACGCTGGAGGGTCCTGGTCGGCGCTGGGCGGTGGAGTGGTGAGATTTTCATCCTATGGATATAATGGCAGCAAGTGTGTGTTTTTGTTTTTTTCTGTCCTGTCTTGCGTCTATGGGGTGTTCTCTGCTGACATTCAGGATGGCCGAGGGCGGTTCTTCAGTCTCTGACTTCCTGTTCGGGTCTGACTTCCTGCCTCGGCGCTGGCTGGCGCTGGTGGATGATGTCATCATAGGCCTTTTAAGCCTGGGGAGCCGCACAAGCCTCGGGAATGACTGCAGGGACATCTTCCCCAGGCTGTGCGTTTGGTCTCCCCAGGTATGTAGTGACACAAGGGGGGGGAGTGTGATGTTTTCGACACAGTTGTTTACTCTGCTTCTCCCCTTAGATGTCCGTAGCCATGGACTCTCCTCTGCCCCCTGGTGGTCAACCCTTGCCCAACAGGTACCTGGTGGTCCTGGGGGGGGGGGGGTTATGTGGGGAGAGTCTTGTCCGAACAGGCTTACTAAGGAGATACACCCTTGTCCTTTTTTCTTTTCCCTTTGTAGCCCTTCCAGGTCCGGTTCTCACCGAGGTTCTCACAAGCAAGGTGGTTCGTCCAAATCTCACCATCATTGATCAACAAAATCTGGGCATCATATAGCGCACTCAGACACAGGGCGCCACGTCAGAGACAGCTCACATTCACACTCTTCTCGTCCAGGAAGGGACGGCAATACATGCTGGGGTTGCAAACTGACCATTTCAGCAGATAAATCCCTCTGTGACCGCTGCTATAAAAAAGCAGCTGAGGAAAGGGAAAACCCTATTCAGAACTTGGAGCAATTGGTAAAGCGGGTGGTCAAAGAGTCTCTGCAGGAGAGAGACACTTGTCAACCGCAAGCCCCTCCCTTGGCCCCTGCAAGGTCTTTTTTGATGGATAACCAATCGGAAGACCCTTGGGATTTTTCTCAGCCCAGACTCCCGTCGCCACCTCATTCCGATGAGGATTCGGATGTGGCCCTTGAGGTTGGCTTTAATTATGCCTTGGTTCCCTCCTTAGTGGGGGCCGTGAAGGAAGCCTTGGATTTGGAAGACCCGGTGGTTTCACCCCCAAAGCAGAAGAGGCTTTTTAAACAGCTCAGTAAGGAGCGCACTAATTTTCCTTTCCTGCCAGAGTTGGGAGAAATTGTGTCAGACGAATGGGCCAAAGTGGAGAGGAGGGGCTCATTGGCTTCAAAAGTGCAGAGAATGTACCCTTTTAAGGAAGAAGAGGTGAAGCATCTCGAGACAGCTCCAAGAGTGGATGCGGCCTTAATGAGGCTGGTAAAATATGTGACACTGCCATTAGAAGATACAGTCTCTTTTAAAGATCCTCTGGAGAGGAGGATTGATGCGGACCTTAACCACTTAACAACCGCCCTATAGACAAATGACGTCTACAGAGCGGTTGCTTAATTCTGGGAGGACGTCTATTGAACCCCTGGGGCGCGCACACGGGAACATCCGTGACCGTCGGGTCCGGGGGACCCAACTGATCACGGATCGTGGTGAATGGCCACTGTTAGCGGCCTTTTACCAGGTGATCGCGCCATCAAATGACGGTGTGATCACATGTAAACAAGCCGGCAGAAGCGCCGGCTTTTCTCTCCTCTCCGCACCGATCGGTGCAGTGTGAGAGAAGAGAGGGGGAGAGAGGACGTGCTGCAGCGCTGCGGGCGATGTGTAATGCCCACAGCGCTGCCTAGTGACACAATACACCCCCCATCATCCATTTACCACCCACCCACCACCCCCCAGCCATCATCAGCCACCCACCCAGCCATCATCAGCCACCCACCACCCACCCAGCCACCCACCACCCACCCAGCCATCCACCCCCCACCCATCCTCACCCAATCCATCCTCACCCACCCACCCATCCATCCATGCTCACCCATCCATCCATGCTCACCCATCCATCCATCCATGCTCACCCATCCAGCCATGCATGCTCATCCACCCAGCCGTGCTCACCCATCCATCCATCCATGCTCACCTACCCAGCCGTGCTCAACCATCCATCCATCCGTGCTCCCCCATCCATCCATCCATGCTCACCCATCCATCCATGCTCACCCATCCATCCATCCATGCTCACCCAGCCAGCCATGCATGCTCATCCACCCAGCCGTGCTCACCCATCCATCCATCCATGCTCACCTACCCAGCCGTGCTCAACCATCCATCCATCCGTGCTCCCCCATCCATCCATCCATGCTCACCCATCCATCCATGCTCACCCATCCATCCATCCATGCTCACCCAGC
>BLSH010159121.1:39180-52385 GCA_018402905.1 Glandirana rugosa
CTACCCACCCACTCGTGCCTACCTACCTACCCACTCGTGCCTACCTACCGACCCACTCGTACCTACCTACCTACCCACTCGTACCTACCTACCTACCCCCATCCATCCATCCATGCTCACCCACCCAGCCGTGCTCACCCAGCCATCCATCCATGCTCACCCAGCCATCCATCCATGCTCACCCAGACATCCATCCATGCACACCCACCGAGCCGTGCTCACCCATCCATCCATCCATGCTCACCCATCCATCCATCCATGCTCACCCAGCCATCCATCCGTGCTCACCCATCCATCCATCCGTGCTCACCCACCCATCTGCGGCTCATCCATCCCCATCCATGGCTCATTTGTGCCTCATTCATGCTCATCCATGCCACATCAGTTCTCATCCGTGACACATCCATGCCACTACAGTGCCCATCCATGCCACTACACTGCCCATCCATGCCATTACACTGCCCATCCATGCCACTACAGTGCCCATCCGTGCCATTCTACTGCTCATCCGTGTCAATACCCTGCCCATCTGTGCCACTACAGTGCCTATATATGCCACCACAGTGCCTCACAATAGTGTAAAAGATGGTCAAATTAGATTCTAAATGTATGCCGCTAGAATACCTGACGGTGCTCCCTGCATGTTGGGCCTCTGTATGTGGTCAGGCTGTGTAAAAGTGTCGCACATGTGGTATCGCCATACTCGGGAGAAGTAGCAGAATATATTTTAGGGTGTCATTTTTGCGGGGTACATGCTGTGTGTTAGAAATATTGTATAAATTTACAACTTTGTGTAAAAAAAAATGTGTTTTCATTTTCTTTCCACATTTTCCAAAAACTTGTGGAAAAAATTACATGGTCAAAAGACTCATTATGCTTCCTAGAATATACGTTGGGGTGTTTGCTTTCCAAAATGGAGTCATTTTTTGGGCGTTTCCATTGGCCTGGTGCTCCAGGACCTTCAAAAGTGCAAGAGGTAGTCAAGAAATTATATGTGTAATTTATGCTCCTAGAACGCCTGACGTTGCTCCCTGCATGTTGGGCCTCTGTATGTGGCCAGGATGTGTAAAAGTGTCACACATGTGGTATCGCCATACTCGGGAGGAGTAGTAGAATGTATTTTGGGGTGTAATTTGTGGTATGCATATGCTGGATGTGAGAAATAACCTGTTAACATATGACAATTTTGGGGGAAAAAAATAAAAATAAATAAAAAATTAATTTTGCAAAGAATTGTGGGAAAAAATTACAACTTCAAAACATTCACTACGCCTCTTACTAAATACCTTGGAATGTCTACTTTGCAAAAAGGGGTAATTTGGCCAAAATTTATGAAGAAAAATTACTAATTTGCAAAATTTTATAACAGAAACAAAGAAAAATTCATTTTTTTACAAAATTTTCGGTCTTTTTTTAATTATAGCGCAAAAAATAAAAAACCCAGCGATTATTAAATACCACCAAAAGAAAGCTCTATTTGTGTGAAAAAAGGACGCAAATTTCATATGGGTGCAGTGTTGCATGACTGAGTAATTGTCATTCAAAGTGTGAGAGCGTTGAAAGCTGAAAATTGGTCTGGTTGTTAAGGGGGTTTAAGTGCCCAGTGGTCAAGTGGTTAAAGGGATATATGTCTCTGCAGGTATGGCTTGTAAACCAGCCTTGGCCCTGGCGGCAACTTCCAAGGCCATGGAAGTTTGGTCAGATAAAGTGGAGGCCTCATTGGCGGAATTCTCCACTGAAGAAGCTCAGAGGTCACCTATTCAAGAGCTCAGGATGGCCTCAGCCTTCCTGGGGGAGGCTTCCCTGGATATCATCCGCCTGGTGGCGCGGGTTATGATGGCGTCAGTTACGGCCAAGCGGGCTCTGTGGCTTCGCCCTTGGTAGGCGGATCCGGCGTCCAAGCAAGCTTGGTGCCCGATCCCCTTTGAGGGTGGGTCCCTCTTCGGTGATAAATTAAACAATGCCATATCCCGAGCCACGGGTGGGAAATCAGGTTTCCTTCCCCAGGACTGGCACCAGCAGGAGCGAAGGCGGTTCTCTTCAAAGAAGCAGAGCTTTGATCGAGCCAGGGAAGCTTGTAGTTATAAGCCTGGGCGGGAGTTCGGTAGATCCTGGAGGACCAAGCACTCTGCCCAGCAGAAGACATCGAAGGGAGATTCTTCAAGGGGCCAAGGTCCGGCTAAGTCCTTTTGATATTGGGCCCGCCCAGGCATGCCCGGTAGGGGCTCGCTTACGCCATTTCTGGCATGTTTGGGCGGCCTCGATCAGAGATGCTTGGACTCTCAAGACGGTGTCTACAGGCCACGCATGGATCTTTTCTGAAATTCCCAGGCGAAGATTTATTCCAACCTCAATTCCCTCCTCGAAGGAGAAGCGGGAGATTTTGTCAGAGTACGTCAGTTCCCTCCTAGGACAGGAGGCAGTCAGGCCCGTACCGACTCCCAAACGGGGTCAGGGCATCTACTCTCCTTTGTTCCTTGTTCAGAAGAAGAACGACTCGTGGAGGCCGGTTATCAGATCTGACCTATCTAAACCGCTTCATAAAAAAAGAGAAGTTCAAGATGGAGTCCCTGCATACCATTCAGCAGTCGGTACAGCCGGGGGACTGGATGGTGTCAATCGACCTTCCGCTTTGCGGTAGGCCGATTACATTATCAATTTACTTGCCTCCCGTTTGGCCTGACTACATCCCCACGTATCTTCTCCAAAATTCTCCTAGCAGTAGTGGCTGTGCTGAAGATCAAGAGAGTTCGTCTTTTCCATTACCTAGACGATCTCCTCCTCTTGTCTCAAGACAAACCCCAGCTGTTGGAACATCGGGACTTAGTCATCTCAACCCTTCTAGAGTTCGGTTGGCTCATAAATCAGGAAAAAAGTCATCTAGAGCCATCACAGTCTCTGATTTTCCTGGGCGCTCTCTTCGACACGAAGGTGGGCACGATCTCTCTCCCGGAGGAGAAAATCATGCTGATTCGGAACCGGGTGGATCAAGCCCTCTCCTCCCAGTGGCTTTCAGCCCTCCAGTGCATGGCTGTGATAGGTACGATCACGGCATCCATCCCTATGGTGAAGTGGGCACAGTGGAGAATGAGACCCTTTCAGAGGGGGTTTCTGAAACAATGGAGATCTCACAGCTAGTCTCAACGCATCCGAATAACCTCCTCCATGAGGCAGTCCCTTCTCTGGTGGCTCCGGCGCGAGAACCTCTCCAGATGCCACTCTCTGTTTCCAGTCACCTGGCTGACAATAACATCAGATGCCAGCACCTGGGGCTGGAGCGCTCACTGCCTGTCGGAAGTGGCACAGGGCAAGTGGGACTTCCCGGCTCGGGGCATAGTCTCCAACATTCTGGAGCTGTGGGCTGCGTTCAAGGCTCTACAGGCATTCCGCCACTTGACACCAGAGGCCTCAGTGATGATCCGGATGGACAATACAGCCGCAGTGGCATATGTCAAGAGGCAAGGGGGGACTCGCAGCGACTCCTTGCTTCGAGAGGTAGAGCCAATAATGGAATTTGCCCAGAGGTACCTCTGCAATCTGTCAGCAGTGTATATTCCGGGGGACCAGAACTCGCAAGCAGACTTCCTGTCCAGGATAGAACTAGACAACAACGAGTGGTCCCTGCATGGAGAAGTCTTCAACTGGCTCCTAACTCTGGGAGTATTGCCGGAAGTGGATCTGTTCGCCTCAGCATGCAACCACAAGCTGAAGAAGTACTACGCGAGGTTCCGAGATCCTCAGGCTTGGGGGATAGATGCACTTTCGGACAAATGGAAACTCCGCCGTGCATATGCCTTCCCTCCGGTACCACTAGTCTTTCAGTTCCTTCGGAGGCTCAGGTCAGAGGCAGTGGAGATCATTGCGGTGATACCTTTTTGGCCCAACAGGCCTTGGTTTCCACTGCTGATGTCTCTCAGCTTCAGGGATCCAGTTCCCCTCCCGTCCAGACCAGATCTTCTAGTGCAAGGTGCGAAGTTACATCCCTGCCCTACGTATCTGCATCTCAGGACCTGGTTCTTGAAAGGGGGAGATTGGAAGCCCTAGGCTGCCCACAGGAAGCGATTGCAACTCTGCTATGCACAAGAAGAAGTAGTGCCAATAAGGTGTACGAGCGCATTTGGTCAAGATTCTCGCAGTACATGCATGCCAAATCTGCCTCAGTAGTCAGTCCAAGTGTTCCAGATATCATTGGGTTTCTGCAGTCTGGCCTTGATCTTGGACTTTCAGTCAGCTCATTACGGGTCCAGGTCTCTGCAATTTCGGCCTTCACGGGCTGTGCCTGGGCCGGCAATCAGCTTGTTCGCCAATTTTTCAAAGGGGCTATGAGGCTTAGGCCGCAGAAGAAAGCAAGGTTTCCCAAATGGGATCTTCCACTAGTCTTGGATTTCCTGACAAACCTTGGCTCTGGTTCTAGTGGACAGCTGTCAATCAAGCAGCTGACAATGAAGACAGTTTTTTTGGTCGCAGTCACCTCGGCTAAACGAGTTTCTGAAATCAGGGACTTGGGGTCGGTGGAACCCTTCCTCACCTTTTTTCCTGACAGAGTGGTCCTAGTTCCCATGCTAGGGGCTAGGCCGAAGGTGTCGTCAGTTTTTCATGAAAACCAAGAAATTGTCCTCCCAACTTACAATGTGACAGATGGTATGGAAGTTCATCCTCTGGATGTGGGTCACACACTAAGGCAATACCTGGAGGCTACGGCTCCTTTCCACAAGTCAGAATATTTGTTTGTCCTGATACAAGGGAAAAACAGAGGGATGAAGGCCTCGACGAGATCAATTTCATCTTGGAACGTTCAAACCATCCAATGGGCTTACAGGGCAAAGGGTTTGACTCCCCCAGAGGCAGTAACGGCTCATTCCACCCGTGGTATCACAACGTCGTGGGCGGCTTCGCGCCACGTGGCACCAGATGTGATTTGTAGGGCGGCTTCCTGGTCGTCCATAGACACGTTTATGTCTCACTATTGTGTTGAGCCAGCGGCTCTTTCCTCTGTTAATTTTGGTGCTTGTGTTTTGTCAATGGACAATAATGTTAATTAAATCTTTACTTTCCCAGCAATTCCCACCCGTGTGTGTAGCGAGTTATTTCCCACACGTATGCTGCCATAGGAGTCTGTCAGGAAAATGGAAAATTTACTATCAGATGCTTACCGTAATTTTCCTTTCCTGATAGACTCCATGGCAGCAGGAGTCCCCTCCCCAAAGCCTGGAGTAGGCTATTTACAGAACATGGCAGCTGGGAAGGAGCAAAGATTTATGGGAGAGGGGTCCTATAGGGTAGGAGTGGAGGCGGGGCCTTACCCACACGTATGCTGCCATGGAGTCTATCAGGAAAGGAAAATTACGGTAAGTATCTGATAGTAAATTTTCCATTTTTTCTTCACTTCTGATCCTTCCTTTTAGACTGTATACATGTGGCTAAAAACAGTGATATAAGCAATGCCATAGCAGGGAACCCAGACAAGAGGGGAGCCAAGTTGAGGCCCCAAAGATCAGAGACTGATTGGGACAGATGATAGATGCTGCCAGCATCACTGTCATTTTTGGGGATGTCCACCCATCCAGCCACTAATGCCTACCATGTCCCAACACCAAGTGCTAAAAAGCTCATCTCAGCAGCTGGTGGTAGGACTTCTGACCAGCATGGCTACAACATAGGAGAGTACAACATAGGAGAGTAGGGAAATGTATTCTTACATCCTGTTTCTTTTCCTGTGATGAAGCATCACTATGATAGACTTCCTTAGTGTGTTGAAATCAACTTGTACAGTAGAAACCAGCCATCATTCGGCCCTTGTATACAGGTCCTTGTTTGACAGAAGCTGATCTCACGACCAGCTTCTGTTGAATGAGCATGCTGGAAAACCAGCAGCAGGTTGGCATCCGATCAGCACTCTCAGCCAATTGCTGCAAGTGCTGACCAGTTCTGACAGGGGCGGTCCCCTTGTCAGAACACAGTAGCACAGCAGGGAGATACATAGCTGTACTAACATTGCATAGGGAGTACAGCAAGCTCTTCGGTTATTTCTAGTTTAGCCCTCTGGGTTGAACAAAATAAAAAACTTACCATGTGTTTACAGGCATAACAATCACTGACCGTATACCATTTTCCAACTACTGGCACCAGAGCAATTTTCCATCTCACAAATGCTAGGGCATTGTTCTTCCAATTGACCATTGGCAAAGGGCATTTTTTTCTTCCACCAATCAGAGATGTCAGCTATTTTTTTCTTTTCTCTGTCAAATATTGTTAGGATTATTTTCTTTTACTGATCAGCGATGCCAGGCATTTTTTTCTCCCACTGACCGTCAACAGCAGAGCATTTTTTTATCATACTGACCAGTGAGGTTGGGAATTCTTTCTCTCTAATCAGTCTTGCTGGCCATTTTTGACACTGACCCCCAATGCCAGGAAATGTTTTTTTTTCATTGACCAACATCGTAAGGGGCTCTAACCAATGATTTCCGAACCACATACTCCTGAAATATATGTTAATCATCTGAACAGCTGCAGGTTGCTAAGTAGTCCCCAACTATTTCAATAAAGCTCTTCCTAAAGGTAGGATTAGACAGAAATGCATAGGTAATTGAAGTATTTTTAAAATGTGATTTTGTCCTAAGGTTTATGTGTGTCTGTAATACCCTTGCTTGTGGCACAGTAATTACAGTGTAGATTGTGGGTACAAGGGTAGAGTCAAATGCGTGTGGTGTATACAGTAAATGAGTAAGATTTAACTAATATATAAATATGTGTGTGGATACCAACTGCATTTTGATATCTGCAATATAGAACATTTTCCGCTAGAAAGGTAACTATTCTTCTTCTTCTAACTCCTTCTTTCACAGACTGGTCTTGGTGTCATTACTGTATGTTGAACAGACCCCGTTACCTAGCCATAGCCAATGCAGGGCAACATGACAATAGGGTTGATTCACTAAAACTGGAGAGTACAAAATCAGATGTTCATGGTAGCCAATCAGTTAATAACTTCAGCTTGCTCAATTAGACATTGCAAAGAGGCCATCTCAATCTACCTTATGTTTACCTTGTCAGCGCCCCCTTGCACTTTCTTTTTCTTCTGAAGTCACAATTACATTTATGGTGTTGGTTATTGTGGGAATCAGTGACGTCACCCTCTCCTACATGTGATAGTGCTTTAGTCTAGAGATTAACTTTTAAATTTGAGCACTCTCACAGAAGGGGAGATCACATGCTTCCCCTGTAAGAGCCAGGTGTCATGTCACCAACTGTAGAGGGCAAAGGAGTGAAGAAGAAGCACTGCCAAGGTGAATATAACTGGAGGGCTTGGCAAAGACCCTGTCAATTTTCCCCTCATTAGCAAGGTGTCAGTAACTCTTCTAAATTAATGATAGGGTCGCTTTAAATAAAAGGTGTATGTTTAAACAAAGTACATATCTTCTTTTTACTCTAGCATTCCCACATCCATACTTACCTCAATATCATCATCATGCCCTCTTTAATTCTAATTTCTAATTACACTTATAAAAAAAAAAATAGATGGTGTCTAACAGGAGTGGAGAATCTTTCTATTGCACCGGTGTTTTACAGCATCCCCCCTCCAATATGTCATATGCTAAGGCACACGTGATGACATGCTTGAAGATATCTGTACATTTCTTTTGTAAATAACACTTTGATGGACATGCATACGGGGAAGGAGGGAAGGGACACACCAACAATCCCAGTGATTGTACTTAAGCCTCGTACACACGGTGCGACGATCGCACGACCGAACAGACCAAATCGTATGTTGGCTGATGTATCTCGCGTACTGACATGCACTAAGCAATAGTACAATCAAGCCAAACGTAGTGAAGTGTTACGAACATATAAGGAGGAAGCTCAGGTGCATGTGATTTGTGAATTAGGAAGGTAGGTTTACGAACGGACACTTCCGAACGTTCCTGACTTCTGAGCATGCGTGTTTTGCACAGTACAACTTGTTGGACCAACTTCTCTGTACACACGATACAATGGTTGTACGTCCGCTTGCTGGTACAACCAAAGTTTTCTATTTTGCTCATCCAACTTCTTTTGTATGACCGTCGTACGTCAGCTGTTCTAATCGTGTGTACTAACGGCTGGATGATCGTACAACGAGCGACCGTACGACCGTTTTCATACGACCGTCGCACCGTGTGTACAAGGGTTAAGAGTGGTTATATACTGGATCTTAAATTGCATCTGAAGAAATATCTGCCCCTTCTGGACAACAACAAACTGAAAATATATTTAGTTCCATATTTTAAACTTACAATTCTAAAAAAAACATGCTCAGCTTTTGAAAAGAGAATATTTTAGTAAAAAGGTATTTTCCAGACATTTAATTTTATGGAAAAAAATATATTTAGGGATCATTTTTTTTCCGCAATTCCAGTCTAACTGGGGAGTATTAGTGAAAAATTCCTGTAGGCTTACATACAGGCAAAGCCCATAATTGACAGAGTAAAACAGAGTGATAAGTAACAATGTTACTTAAAAGAAACCTACGTAATTAAAAACATGTGCAGATTGAAGGAGAGCTGGCAAAAGAGAAGTGTAAGTAGAAAAAAAAAGAAAAAGAAAACAGGAGAACTGCACTGATTCTTTTGGAATGTTTTGATTCGATTCACATGTTTTGGAAATATGACATCCCTGCGCCATACCTCCATGGCACCGTACTTGCCTCAAATGCCCCACAGACATAGATAATAGCCACTGTAATTTAGTAAATACATGTGTTTTAGGTGGCATATTTCATGTTGAGTAATGAAGATAGATGAAGCTATGGTGTCTTTAGAAACACTGGACAGATTTATATCATGGTTCGGGGGGGGGAGGAATTTTTCACTCTAAAATTGCAACATGCTTTTTCAATTGTCGGTATGAAATTGTCCTCCATATAAATAGCAAAGCTATATGCTATGGCAGGTATAATATCCACTAAAATCACAGTGTTGTTATGGGTAACTAGCCAGCAAGTCTGTTGTTTTTCAAAAGAACAAGCTCTCCAGCAGAATGTATCAGTTTACAAGAATGAGATTAACCATTTAACACTGGAAGGGGTTAAAATGATCATTCATTTATTTATGGAAAACCTTTATCCCAAAAGGGAAAAAAAACAGTTTGCTGTAACTGCTTATAAATTAGAGCTGGAATTTGGGTTCAATGCGCTAGTATAATTAAATCAGCTGGGGGAAAGGGCCGGTAGGGCACTGTACCTAGCTTCCTGAAACCATCACAGCATGCTGCCTCAGTACTCTTCTCAAGAGCCTTCAGCACTGATTAGAGCAGGGGGAGGGGTTATGCAAATATCAAAATGTCTTGATGTGTGCGTGCTAGTCAGAAAGAATGGATGTTCCTAGGAAGACTAAATTTGTGTGTAGACCATCACAGGTAATGCCCAAATGTGATGCTGAGCCTCCATGATTGAAAGAACTGAAATCCAATGAATGAAAGGGTTGGGCCAAAAACAGTCAGGTTGGGGAGGAAAAGTCTACATGATGCAGGATGTCCTTCAGCCGGAAAATGAGATGGGCTCATCTCAATCTGACTTGCTACAGCTTCTAATGCACATTATGAGAAGCCCACAGCGTGCAGTGAAATCAGAGTAAACCATTTCAGTAAAGGAAAGGAGCCTGCACAACTGTATAAGACTGAAGACAAGGTTGGAGTTCAGCTTTAAACTTATAGTAGCCCAATATGTATCTTAATGTACAGGGTGGGCCATTTATATGGATACACCTTAATAAAATGGGAATGGTTGGTGATATTAACTTCCTGTTTGCGGCACATTAGTATATGTGAGGGGGGAAACGTTTCAAGATGGGTGGTGACCATGGCGGCCATTTTGAAGTCGGCCATTTTGAATCCAACTTTTGTTTTTTCAATAGGAAGAGGGTCATGTGACACATCAAACTTATTGGGAATTTCACAAGAAAAACAATGGTGTGCTTGGTTTTAACATAACTTTATTCTTTCATGAGTTATTTACAAGTTTCTGACCACTTATAAAATGTGTTCAATGTGCTGCCTATTGTGTTGGATTGTCAATGCAACCCTCTTCTCCCACTCTTCACACACTGATAGCAACACCGTAGGAGAAATGCTAGTACAGGCTTCCAGTATCCGTAGTTTCAGGTGCTGCACATCTCGTAACTTCACATCATAGACAATTGCCTTCAGATGACCACAAAGATAAAAGTCTAAGGGGGTCAGATCGGGAGACCTTGGGGGCCATTCAACTGGCCCACGACGACCAATCCACTTTCCAGGAAACTGTTCATCTAGGAATGCTCGGACCTGACACCCATAATGTGGTGGTGCACCATCTTGCTGGAACTATGATGTCGGTGATAGGGAATTGCTGGCCTTCAAGTCGGCTTTGGAGGAATGGCGGTACCTCCTGGAAGGAGTAGCTCACCCGGTATTGGTTTTTACTGACCATAAAAACCATAAAAAAAACATATGCTGTGAAGATACAAGATGTGCAGCTCCTGAAACTACGGATACTGGAAGCCTGTGCTAGCATTTCTCCTGCGGTGTTGTTATCAGTGTGTGAAGAGTGGGAGAAGAGGGTTGCATTGACAATCCAACACAATGGGCAGCACATTGAACACATTTTATAAGTGGTCAGAAACGTGTAAATAACTCATGAAAGAATAAAGTTACGTTAAAACCAAGCACACCATTCCCAATAAGTTTGATGTGTCACATGACCCTCTTCCTATTAAAAAACAAACGTTGGATTCAAAATGGCCGACTTCAAAATAGCCGCCATGGTCACCACCCATCTTGAAAAGTTTCCCCCCTCACATATACTAATGTGCCACAAACAGGAAGTTAATATCACCAACCATTCCCATTTTATTAAGGTGTATCCATATAAATGGCCCACCCTGTAGAATATCAAAGTGGGATATGAATCGTACATAAGATGCCATTGGTCTGGCAATGTTTCTGTGTTTATCCCATGGAGATACCTCTTGGAAGTTTAAGACCCAGATGCAGAAATGCTGCAATCCCACTGAAGTCACCAACTTTTACCCAAGGCCATTGCCCTGTATAAGTTAACTTAAAGGGGAGCTCCAGTCTCCCCTCAAAAAGTTAAAGGATCCAGGGATCCAGCGATTTCCTCACCCGAGCCCATTTTTCAATCAGCTTCGGGTCCAGGCGCCAGCAGCTTAAGCAAGGGAAACTGGCAGTGAAGCCTTGTAGTGCCGCAATGCACTTTCTGAATGGGCCCGCAGTCTTTTGGGATCTGTGATGTGTCCCAGAAGGCTGCGGAGGGCCAAACTTCTGCTCAGATCGCCGCGGTGATCTGACCGGAAGTGGGAGTGGCTACCTGTCAAAACCAGCTACAAGCTCCCCCCAAAAAGTGCCAAATGTGGGGGGGGAGGGGTGAAGTTCCAATTTAATTACTAGAAAGAGTCCGGCGCATAGATATTGCTATAGCATTAAACACTCCTGCTATCTTTAGCAAGTCAATATTGGAAGCCTCTAAGATACTTTTGAAGAATTGTTAAAAATTTTAGGTGGATTTAGGCATAGCCCTTTCAGGCTGGAACCTGAACTCACTTGTAAAGAACAAAACTATTTTGTTGGCAGTCAATAAGAATAATGAATGATGGAATTTGTCAAGTATGCTGGTCATAACACGCCACCCTAAACAACTCAGTGTGACCATTTGAGCCTTCATATCTGCAGTAAAATACTATGCTTAATGTCCTTTTTGGAATATGTACAAACATTAACATTGCTCAGATTTAATAGATGAGTTGGCCCCTTAAGAGACATGAACTATTAGCACCAAAAAAAGAACTTCTCCAAGTTATTTGATAAACATTTTTACCATGAATTCCTAGCAATATCATCTATAATTAGATTTCTGGACCCAAGCACATTGATCTGATTGAGGTTGGAGTTCAGCTTTAAACTTATAGTAGTCCCATATGTATCTTAATGTAAAATACCAATGTGGGATATAAACTGTACATGAAATGACTGCAACATGCAGCTTTGGGCTCCAAAACTAAAATGCCATTGGTCTGGCAATGTTTCTGTGTTTACCCCATGGAGATACCTCTTAGATGTTTAAGACCCAGATGCAGAAATGTTGCAATCCCACTGAAGTCACCAACTTCTACCCAAGGCCTTTGCCCTGTATGAGATAAGTCTCCTCCCAAAAAGTTAAAAGTCAGCAGCTACAAATACTGTAGCTGTTGACTTTCAATATAAGGACACTTACCCATCCAGTGATCCAGCGATGAGCTCACCCGAGCCGATTCTTCAATCGGCTTTGGGCCCAGGCACGAGCATCTTAAGCAAGGGAAACCTGCAGTGAAGGCTTGTGGCTTCACATATTGTCTCCTTCTGTTCATGCGTGAGCCACGCTGTACATTCTGAATTGGGCCACAGTCTTTTGGGACCTGTGATGTGTCCCAGAAGGCTGCGGTGGGCCGAACTTCTGCTCAGACGGCTGCATCGATCTGACCAGAAGTGGGAGCGGATAACTGTCAAAATCAGGTACCTGCTTCCTCTAAAAAGTGCCAAATGTGGCTGTGGAGGGGAGGATGGATGAAGTTCCACTTTAATTACCAGATAGGGTCCAGATACTGCTTGCATTAAACATTCCTAGTATCTTTAGCAAGTCAATGATAGAATCCTCCAAGATACTTTAGAAGAATTGTTAACATTTTTAGGTGGATTTAGGCATAGACTGGGAATGTCCCTTTCAGGCTGGAACCTGAACTCACTTGTAAAGAACAAAACTATTTTGTTGGCAGTCAATAAGAATAGTAAATGATGGAATTTGTCAAGTATGCTGATCATAACATGTCAACCTAAACAACTCAGTGTGACCATTTGAGCCTTAATATCTGCAATAAATTACTATGCTTAATGTTCTTTTTGGAATTTGTACAAACATTAACATTGCTCAGATTTAATAGATGAGTTGGCCCCTTAAGAGACATGAACTGATAGCAGGAAAAAAGGAACTTCTCCAAGTTATTTGATATACTTTTTTAGCATGAATTCCTAGCGATATCATCTATAATTAGATTTCTGGATACAAGCACATTGATCTGTCCTGTCATAATTCTTCAGTTACCCGTGTATCTTGTTTTTCCAAATTAAAATTTATTTTCTAATCATCACCACGCAAAAGCTGTTAGGATGAAGATAAACATACCATGTGTCAG
>BLSH010159121.1:60744-71590 GCA_018402905.1 Glandirana rugosa
AATAAAAAAAAAATAAAAATGATTATTAGCGCTAGACGCTAAAAATCGCCATGACGCTATAAAGTCACCTGTACAGCCTTGTAAAACTGTGAAAAAACTCTGGTAACCGTAAATATGTCGCTAGTCACGATATTTTTACGTGACTAATGACACATTTACGGTAACCGTCACCCCTTCACTGCCAATGGCATTTACACAGTAATCAGTGCATTTTTATAGCACTGATCGCTGTATAAATGCCAATGGTCTCAAAAAAGTGTCAAAATGTTCCGACATGTCCACTGAAATATCGCAGTACCGCTAAAAATCGCAGATCGCGATTATTAGTAAAAATAAAAAAAAAATAAAAACCCCAAAAATGAATTCTCATCATCCGTAAACGCGACCACTTTTGTGCAAACCAATCAATAAACGCCGATTGAGATTTTTTTTATTGCAAATATGATGAAGAATATAAATCGGCCAAAAACGGTGAAAAAAAATGTTTTTTTATTTTTTTTTTGGATTTGTATTTTAGCAAAAAGTAAGACATTTGTTTTTTTTTTGCAAAATTGTCGCTCTTCTTTTGTTTATAGCGGCGATCAGAAATGACGCAGCAGTGATCAAATACCACCAAAAGAAAGCTCTGTTTGTGGGAAAAAAAGGACACAAATTTCGTTTGGGTACAACGTCGCACGACCGCGCAATTGTCAGTTAAAGCGACGCAGTGCCGAATCGCAAAAAGGGCTCCGGTCCTAAAGCTGGAAATCCTTCCGGTCCTTAAGTGGTTAATCACCACTGGGTTTTTTTTTTTTTTTTTTGCGCTATAAATTAAAAAAAAAACAGAAAATTTTGTAAAAAAAAAATGCATTTCTTTGTTTCTGTTATAAATTTTGCAAATTAGTCATTTTTCTTCATAAATCATGGGCAAAATGTATACTGCTACATTTCTTTGGTAAAAATAGCCCAAATCAATGTATATTATTTGGTCTGCGTGAAGGTTATAGAGTCTACAAGCTATGGTGCCAATCACTGAAAATTCATCACACCTGATGTACTGATGGCTGATCTCATTTCTTGAAACTGTGACAGTGCAGTTAGCTGTGAGCTGGTATGTCGCCCAGGATTGTCAACCAGGCAGGTTGAGAGGCTCCAGGACAATTATCTCGTTTTGGAGGAAACTGTGTGTCAGTTACCTCTGTGGTTTGTAAAGTCCAGTTGGGGACCTGGAGCCTTGAGATTTTGCAGCGATTTGGGTGGGAGGAAGGAAGGAAGGAAGGAAATCTCCAATCCTGGGACCGGGTTTTGGGAACAGCCAGGAGTCTGGTTTGGTGACTGCACAGGTGGGTCCTGGGCTAATAGCAGAGTCAGGACCAGGGTTCTGGGCTCCACCCTCCCGAGGAGTCCAGGCATGAAAGGGAGAAGTGTGCATGTCTGCGCGAAGCAGGCTGTCAGAGCAGACAGAGGGCCCCAGCCTGTGGGCTGGAACAGTAAGGAGGCTGGAAAAGAGTGCTAACTGAGATACAGGGTTTGTACAGGAAGGCCAAGAGGGCGGAATCATTAAGCCTGAGCAGTGACACTGCTAAAGAGAGCCAGGTGGCTGGGTATTTTTTTCATTTACATTGTTGTTGTGGAAAGCTGAAACCGCTGCATGGGCAACTGTTCTGTTATAGGTCACTGGTAAGCTCTACACTTAAGCTAAACAACCCCCCAACTTTACAAAACATTAAGGGCCGGTTCACACCCATGCAATATTCACAGTTCACACTGCAGTCTATGAACCGATCTGGGGTTGTCATTAACTTTGTATTGACACCCGCAGCGGTTCGCATGGGGCAGTGTGAACCACCAGCGATTCAGGTGCGATGCAGGAACCTGCACTGGATTTGCAGGGTTTTCCCGCATCTCACCAGTGTGAAATGGTACTAACATGCCAGGACAGTACAAATACCCCCAAATTACCCTTTTTTGGAAAGTAGACCTTCCAAGGTATTTAGTAAGAGGCATGGTGCATTTTTTGAATTTGTAATTTTTTTCCCTCAATTCTTGGCAAAAATTAAGATTTTTTTATTTATTTATTTATTTATTTTTTTCACAAAATTGTCATATTAACAGGTTATTTCTCTTACATGGCATATACTTGCAACTGCACCCCAAAACACATTCTGCTACTCCTCCTGAATATGGCAATACCACGTGTGAGACTTTTTCACAGCCTGGCCACATACAGAGGCCCAACATGTAGGGAGTACCATCAGGTGTTCTAGGGACATAAATTACACATCTCATTTCTTGACTACCTATCACACTTTTGAAGGCCCTGGAGCACCAGGACAATGGATAGGCCCACAAAATGACCCCATTTTAGAAAGCAAACACCCCAGCGTATATTGAGGCATAATGTGTTTTTTGAACATGTCATTTTTTTTCCACAAGTTTTTGGAAAATGTGGAAAAAAATGGAAACGCAATTTTTATTACACAAAGTTGTCAATTTATAAGATATTTCTAACACATAGCATGTATATAATAAAAATTACACCCCAAAATACAATCTTCTACTTCTCCTGAGTATGGCGATACCACATGTTTGAGACGTTTACACAGCCTGGCCACATACAGAGGCCCAACATTCAGGGAGCAACGTCAGGTGTTCTAGGGACATAAAATGCACATCTAATTTCTTGACTACTTATTACACTTTTGCAATGCACTGTAGGGCACTGATGAGCACTGTAGTGGCACTGATGGCCACTGTGGTGCCACTGATGTGGCACGGATGAGCACTGATGTGGCACAGATGAGCATTTATGTGGCACGGTTAAGCACTAATGTGGCACAGATGAGTCACGAATGAGCACTGATGTGGCACGGATGAGCACTGATGTGCCAGGGATGAGCACTGATGTGGCATGGATGAGCACTGATGAGCACAGATGTGGCATGGATGAGGGACGGATGAGTACTGATGTGGCATGGATGGGCACGGATGAGGCATGAATGTGGCATGGATGAGCACTGATGTGGCACTGATGAGGCATGGATGAGCACTGATGAGGCATGGAAGGGCAGTGATGAGGCATGGATGGGCACAGATGAGCCATTGATGAGCACTGATGAGACATGAATGGGTATGGATGAGGCATGGATGGGCATGGATGAGCACTGATGAGGCATAGATGAGGCATGGATGGGCATGGGTCAGCACGGATCAACACTGTGCGCACTCCAGATACAGCCTACTTACACAGCTGCACTGGCTCCCTCCTCTCCTCACACGCTGTATCGATCAGTGTGAGAAGAGAGCTGAACTGGACATGTCAATGATTTGATAACTAGTGATCACTCCGTGGTCCATGGCCCTTTACCCCAATCAGTGATGCGCTGGGTCCCAAGGACCCGGTGATCACGGATATTTCCAGGTGCGTACCCAGGGAGGCCCTCCCAGAACTAGCCGACCGCGCTGTAGTCATCATTCAGCTATGGCCTGGTTGGCAAGTGGTTAAATTGCCGGGATCTGGCACCTATAATATTTGGCACAAAGAGTGTTGACATCACCTAATATAGCACTTGTAGTGGGTACATTGATGTGTTAATACTCAGGTTTACCTAAGTGTTGTATGTATACTCATTTTCTATATTAAAACGTCATGCTTATTTTAATTTGGTGCCTCTGTTCATTGATTACTTACTTGTGTTTATGTGAAATCTAAATAAACACCTATTAAAAAAAAAACGTTAGTCAAAGGGGAAAGGATTGGGCGGGGGGGGGTGTATTCAAAGCTACTATCTTGCTGATTACCCCATTTGGCCTTAATATATCTCTGTCATTGACTACCTATAGTGGTAAACACTAAACTTTATTGGAAATTATAGCTGTGATGATTATAAAATGTTTACCAATAGTGAATGATAAAGGACACTCTAGAACATAGATACCCAACGTGGTCTATATGGATCCCCAGGGGTCAATTTTGACTTGCAGGGGGTCCATGTCAGTGAGAAAAAAAATTGGGGGTGCACGAGATGTAAATGGGGGTCCACATGAGAACTGATCCAAATAAGCACTAACAAAGAACTTAAGGTGCAGTTCAGAAAGGGGCATCAGCAGTTCTGGCTTCAGAAAGATATACCTGTTGCTTACCCTGCATTATGGATTATCGTAAAAAAGTTTTTGACAGCTTTTTCATCTTCATACCTCGTGGAAAGGGGTTTTAGCTGTGTTGCCAATCTTCTTAAGAAAAAAAGAAATTGATGGCAAATCACTGAAAGAGGTTGTATACCCCAAAAGGCATTTTTACCTACAGGTAAGCCTATAATAAGGCCTACCTGTAGGTAAAATGAATATCTCCTAAACCTGTACAGTTTAGGATATATTCCACTTGCATGCAGCCGCTGACGTCACGGCGCATGCACAGTAATGTCCAGCGATGTTGCTGGAAAGTCTGCCAGAAAGATAGGCTCCCGCGCGCATGTGCGGGAGTGACATCTCGCGGCTCCGGTCACTCACAGCGCCGAAGCCGCGAACCCGGAAGAATCCCCACAGGGAAGATGTCAGCTCCCTCAGCGGGAACCGAGCAGCCCCGCGGGGGGTTCGTTCTGAGGTAAATATTTCATAATAAGCTAATATGCGGCATACCAGCTCATTATGCCTGTCCCTTGCAGGTTTTTTTTTGTTAGGTAGACAACTGCTTGAACGAGGAGATTTAAGACTATACCTCACTAATTTGAAGCCAAATATTGAACAATTGCTAGCAGAGCACCAGGCTCATCCCTCCCATTAACAGCATTTTATGTAAGAATTTTACTGGGTTCTGATTTGTTTCGTTCTAAATCCAAATATTTACTGGCATTTTGTGTCTTTTTCAATAAAAGTATGATTAAAAATGGTACATGTTTCTCTTTTTTAACAATTGTCCACTGCACAAAAAAACCCCTATCAAAGTGAGCAGCGCTCTATCAGCTGTCAAAAACACATTTGAAGTTAATAACTATAGGAAAAAACAAAAAAACCGGCAAGTGGTCTACGGGGCGAAAAAGTTTGAGCCAAAATCATTTTGTAGTATTCTGTAGCATTAGGAAATTTGTCAAAAGAATATACCAGAAAAAAAATGATTTTCTGTAACAGATCTCAGCTGGAAACAATATTGAGTTACCCGGATCAAACATGACATCCCTCTTGTTTGTATATTTACATGATGGCTTTTTTGGATATAGAACTGGCTCATATTTTTTCGTAATCACATCATTTGATATGTATGGGAGCCAAGAAACTGCCTTTATGTTTTTCTAGTATAAACATGCTGTAAGTGACATAACACTGTCTAGTCAATAATTTTCAAATGACTGTAGACATCTGGAAATTTGAATATGCTAATCCTTGGCTTTTTTCTAAGCAGTACTTGAATGTTTGAGGCAAAAATAAATATTTGTTTTGTTTACCCAAATGATATAACCTTAGTTAGCTATAGAGTAAAGCCCCGTACACACGGTTCGACGATCGCACGTACGACCGTGTCGAATCGTATGTTGGCTGTTGTATGTAGCATACTGACTGCACTACACAATCGTACGTCCGGGGAAAGAACGTTCAGGTGCATGTAATTAGCATCCAGACATTCCTGACTTTGGAGCATGCGTGTTTTGCACAATACAACTTTGTTGTACCAACTGCTCTGTACACACGATACAACGGTCGTATGAGAGCTTGTTGGTACGACCAAGTTTTCTAGTCTGCTCATACAACTCCCTTGTACGACCATCGTATGTTCGACTGTTCAAATCGCGCATACGAACGATCGATTTTGCATACAACGGTCGTGAGTATGACCTGTTGTATGTGATCGTCGAACCGCGTGTACGGGGCTTAAGTACATGTTACCTCCAATATTTCCCAATACCTTTCTCTATCAGCTACTCAAGACCTATACTTACACGTCCCCTCTCTGGGAAGATCCTCACTGCCCAGCACTACACAACTTCTCATTTAAAACACTTGCAGTCAGACCCTGCTTCTCCTATGCAAGCATCATGGTCTCTCTTCTTTATATGCAAGATTATCAGGTAAAAAAAAACACACAAAACTTAAAAAAAAGATGAATACAGCCACCACATCGAGGACTAGTAACCCGCAATGTATTGTATTTTTGGTTTTGGGTTCAGTTAGACTTTAACCTCCCTGGTGGTAATCCCAGAGCCACACTCGGGATTACACAGTAGTGTAACTGACCTTGTCCCTGCGATCCCCTGATGACCATCCCGCTGTGTTCCTTTCCCTGCGAGCGCCACAGGGGGGCGGAAAATTCAAAAACGTCAACAAAACATCACATGCGCACAATACAAAGCGGTTTAGACCAGCAAGAAAACTGAAATAGTGAATTAGAATCACTTGCAGAAGTGATTCATGGGGAAATTCCAGGCAGCACCCCCAAGATTCCCATTTACTGGAGCATCTGGTATGAAAGCAGATGTTGAACAAGACAACCCCTTGGCGTACTTACAATTATTTCTGACCGATGAGGTTATTGAAATAGTAGTTACTGAGACAAACCGGTCCCAAGAGCAACAATTAGATACTCTGCATCGGAAGTTTCCAAGAAGCAGAAAGTGGGAACCAGTGACCAAAGATGACATTTGGAAATTTCTGGGCCTAATAATACTTCAGGGAGTGGTGGGGAACCCCTTCAGAAGTGGTATTGGACAATTAATAAATTACTTGACACTCCATTCTTTGGCACGGTCATGTCAGAGTACAGATTTCCCCTGATCAATAAATTTTTACACTTCAAAAACGAAGAATTTGATGAAACTACTCATCCTACACCAAAACTAAAGAAAATTTGGGAAGTATCTCAAATGATTCCAAAGAATTTCCAACTGAGCTATGTGCCAGAAAGAGATATCAGCATAGATGAAAGTCCAATGGCCTACAAGAGAAGGCTCAACTGGGTACAATACATTGCATGAAAGAGAGCATACAATCCTACATGCTATGCGAACTGTCAACTGACTACATTTGGAATTCAGTCATATACACTGGAAAAGAAACAAAATTCAATCCAAAATACAGCCACTATGGAATGACATCTTCCGTTCTTTCACTCATTGAGCCATTGCTAAGTCAGTGCTATTGCGTAACAATTGACAACTTTTATACGTCTCCAAAACTTTATGAGTTTCTTCTGCAAAACAAAACAGATGCCTATGGAACCGTTAGGACTAACCGGCACGACATGCCGCCAATGTTTGGCAATAAGAAGCTGAAGACTGGAGAAATGGTTGCCTGGCAGAAAGGCAAAATGATGGCATGGTGATGCCGTGGCAAGAAAGATGTGTGCCTAATGAATACATTTCATAATACCTCCACTGTTATGGTACGCATGAAAGGTGGGAAAGAAGTCATGAAGCCACAAGTAGTGATAGACTACAATAACAGAGCTGACCAAGCAATGGCATTCTACCCAGCAATGAGGAAACAGCAAAAGAAGTACTACAAGAAGATCTTCAGGCATCTTCTTGAGCAATGCTTGTGGAATGCTTACATGAGCTGGACGTCGTGCTCTTGGCGTTGTCAACCAGGAACGCCTGACTGGTCATCACTTCATAGACTACATCCCATCAACTGAGAAAAAGTCAGCACCTACAAGTATGTGTGTGGTTTGTTGCTCAAAGCGAGATGACAGTGGAAAGAAAATCAGAAAGGAAACCAGGTTCCATTGTTCTGATTGTGAGGTCCGACTTTGTGCAGTCCCATGTTTCAAAATTTTTCATACCTGGGATGTTTACTAAACCAATATGCAGTGTCTAGTATTACAGAATATTGCACCCTTGTTTGGAAACATTTCAGTGTTTTTGGTTTGATTACATTATGGAATCAAATTTATTATTATTATATTATTATTTTTTTATGTAGCGTCCTCTACTATAGGTAGGAACTTAGTGTGAGATTCTTTGTGTAGGTGAGGTAAATTTGGTCAGGCCTGACTTATGTGCAGGCCTGATTGTTTTGATTTTGGGCAGGGGAGTGGCCCTGGAATGGCTGGAGACTGCAGGAAGGAACACTCCTCCCCTCTTCTTCCGAATGTTCTGGAAGAGGGGATGGGAAGAGGAGGTGAGGCTTATTGAGGTATGTTAAGGAGCCCTGACCAATCCCCAAACTGGATTGGCAAGGGGCAGGCCTCCTTAAATACCTGTGGTCTGCCTAGTGGGGGGAGGTGAGTTCAGTTGGAAGTGTTGGAGATGGAATAATGTGGAGGCTGTCGGGGCCTTGGGGAGCCCCCAGTCTAGGGGAGTAACCTCAGCCTGGGAGAGCTCGGTGCATCCAGGAGAGAGAGAGATCCTGATGGAGATGCACAGAGACAAAGCGGAAGAGGACAGCAGGAGAGAGCACTATCAGAGAAATCTCTGGGATGAACTACAAGTCACAGGTGTCGGTGAGTGACACACACCCCGGGAAGCTGAAAGAGAAGCATGCCGGAGCAGATTGGGGTGAGAGACAGTCTGGGAAGGATGCAGAAGCCAGGATGGGACTGTGGTGTCACTGTGGCAGTGGAGAAGGCCGTTGAAGCTGGAAGGGCTGTCAGAGCCTGGAAGAGGATGGGCTGGGAGCAGTAGTCCATTGATATTAGCTAGCACATTTGTACTTTGCTACACTATTCGGCCAGAGGTCTTTGCCTGTAATGGGCAGTCCGTAATTGTGCAGGGGTGTGGAACAGGAGTCCGAGAATCAAGTGTGTGCTGGAGGAAGAGAAGGAGTGTATATAAGAGAGGTGTATATAGAAGGTCCAATTCAAGTTGGAATCAATTCACTGGGCATCCCATAACTATCCAATCCCTATCCAAGTTCAATTCCCTAATAAACAAAACAAAACAAATTACCGTCCTGTTTCGTGTCTCTGGATGTGTAAAGGATGTGATTGAGGGCAGTGTGAAGGGTGGAACCACTACATTCAGCAACCCCCAAGGGGGCAATGGCTACATTTACAATTATTTATTATATTATAATTTATGTGTAGCCAATGGCCCCCTTAGGGGTGGCTGAGTGTTGTGGTTCATCTGCTCACACTGCCCTTAATCACATCCATACCGCACCCGGAGTCACAGAACAGGCTGGTACTTTGTTTTTTTGTTTGTTTTGTTAGGAGATTGAACTTGGATGTGGATTAGGGGTGTTATGGGATGCCCATGGAATAGGTTGCAAACCTGCACAGAGCCACTATATACAGCTCCATATATACATCATCTTTGTCCTCCAGCACACTACTTGCTCCAGTTACACTTCTTCCTACAGCACATTACTTGCTTCTCTATACTCCGGTTCCTCTCTCCTGCACATTACTTGTTCCAGGCCCAGAAGGAAATTTACTAGGCCTCCTCCATTCTTCCAGCCTGACTAGCATATAGTGAAGCCTGCCATGCTGCATGCAGAGCCTCAGAACCACCCGTTACAGATAGGAACAGTTGATCCCCTAGTGTGTAGGTACACTGATGTGCTAGCTGGCCCGATGGACTACTACTCTAAGCCCATCCTCTTACTCCAGGCCCTGTCAGCAGCTCCAGCTGCATTGGCCTTGTCTACTCTCGCCATGACACCACAGTCCCTTACTGACCTCTGCATCCTTCCCAGATTGTCTCTCACCCCAATCCACTCCGGCATGCCTCTACAGCTTACCAGGGTGTGTTCCACTCATTGACCACCCGGTGGACTCATGGCTGAGCCTCTCCAGTAGCGCTGCCTGTTGCTCTTCTGCCCCCTTGTGCTGCTCCAGGGTCTCTTTCCTTTTCCCCTGGCTGCACCAGAGCCCAGGCCTCAAGGTCACCTCCCCCCCGACTGGGGGCTCCCTTCCTGGGTGAGGCCTCAGCAACCTCAGCTACATCTCAGCTCCAGCTCTTCCACCCGAACTCCTCCCAGATTTGGCTGACCCTTGATTATTTAAGGAGGCCTGCCCCCTGGGGACACAGAGGTATCACCATCCCCCCGGGACACAGAGGGACCACCATTCCCCCTGGGGAGACAGAGGGACCACCATCCCCCCTGGGGACACTGAGGGACCACCATCCCCCCTGGGGACACAGAGGGACCACCACCCCCCCTGGGGACACAGAGGTACCACCATCCCCCCTGAGGACACAGAGGTACCACAGAGGTACCACCATCCCCCGGGACACAGAGGGACCATCATTCCCACCGGGGAGACAGAGGGACCACCATCCCCCCTGGGGACACAGAGGGACCACCATCCCCCCTGGGGACACAGAGGTACCACAGAGGTACCACCATCCCCGGGACACAGAGGGACCATCATTCCCCCCGGGGAGACAGAGGGACCACCATCCCCCCTGGGGACACAGAGGGACTACCATCCCCCCAGGGGACACGGAGGTACCACCATCCCCCCCAGGACACAGAGGGACAACCATCCCCCCGGGGAGACAGAGGGACCTCCATCTCCCCGGGGAGACAGAGGGACCTCCATCTCCCCCAGGAGACAGAGGGACCACCATCCCCCCGGGGAGACAGAAGGACATCCACCCCCCTGGGGAGACAGGGACTGCCATCCCTCCTATGGGGAGAGGGACCACCATCCCTCCTGGGAGCAGGGACCACCATCCCTCCTGGGGAGAGGGACCAGCATCCCTCCTGGGGAGAGGGACCCCATCCCTCCTGGGGAGAGGGACCACCGTTGCTCCTGGCACAGGGACCAAAATCCCTCCTGGGGAGAGGGACCAGCATCCCTCCTGGGGAGAGGGACCAGCATCCCTCCTGTGGGGACAGAGACCACCATCCCTCCTGAGGGCAGGGACCACCATCCCTCCTGGGGAGGGAACAGCATCCCTTCTGGGGGCAGGGACCCCATCCCTCCTGGGGA
>BLSH010159121.1:74208-89245 GCA_018402905.1 Glandirana rugosa
ACCAGGGAGAGGGGTCCTCCCTACCACCAGGGACGAGGGTCCTCCCTACCACCAGGGAGAGGGGTATCCTCCCTACCGTCAGCTATGGGGAGAGGGACCACCATCCCTCCTGGGAGCAGGGACCACCATCCCTCCTGGGGAGAGGGACCAGCATCCCTCCTGGGGGCAGGGACCCCATCCCTCCTGGGGAGAGAGACCACCATCCCTCCTGGGGGCAGGGACCACAATCCCTCCTGGAGAGAGGGATCACAATCCCTCCTAGGGGCAGGGACCACCATCCCTCCTGTGGAAGGGACCACCATCCCTCCTGTGGGGACAGGGACCACCATCCCTCCTGTGAGGACAGGGACCATGATCCCTCCTGTGGGGCACAGGGACCGCCATCCCTCCTGGGGGCAGGGACCACCGTCCCTCCTGGGGAGAGGGACCACCATCCCTCCTGGTGGCAGAGATCACTGTATCTCCTGGGGACAAGGGGCACCATCTCCCCTAGGGACCCCATCTGCCCTTCTATTCAACCACGATTGTGTCACTCCTATCAGTGACAGCATGCAGATATGGGGTGCACACCGGGACATGCAATGCCTGCCTGAAACTACCCTGCCCAGCGCACTGCAGGGCATTGTGGCAGTCTAGACAGGAGAAAGCCCGATGCGCTAGCCTGCCAAGTGTCTACTGCTCTGTCCTGTTGTCACTCAATAGAAGCAGGTGGCAGGCTAGATTGGGAGATTAATTATTTCCCTTAATAATTAATCTCCCAATCTAGCCTGCCACCTGCCGCTATTGAGTGACACCATGTTTTACCGCACCAGGTGACACCAACCCTAGTGACACCGCTGCAAATCACCAATACAGAAAAGCATGGACTAGCTGTATCTGTGATGAAAAGTGACACAAACTGAATCTAGTGACAAATGAGCCAAGCTGCATCTGATGGCAGGCAACAGTGGCAAGTGAAACGCTGCATCTGGTGGCAGGCGACAGTGGCAAGTGACACGCTCAGGGCTCTCACTGATTCTACATTATGGTGAGTTGAACTATTTCATTTTATATTACAATGCAATATAAGAAATAATGCGCTTCAGTCATCCTGACACCATACCATGGTGCAGGTATGATTGAAGCACTAACACCAAGTGTTTTGAGTATCTTTATCTGCTGATTGTTACACTTTCTGGAATACACATATTGCTATTGTGGCGTAGGATCTAGGCCTTCTCTCTCTCTCTTTCATCTCAGACTCGAACCACACCCCTTCAAGCCATGCCCACTATTTAGTGTAAGCCACGCCCATTGTTTGCCGTGGCGTGCTTCGTGCACCGCATTTCTCCACTTCGGCAGTGACACACCTACAAATGAATGCCCCACCCCTAATTAGATTAAAAGTACAATTTCAGTGTTTGCAGATGACACCAAGCTATGCAGTGGAATAACTTCCTTGCAGGATGTCTCCACTCTAAAAGTGAGGGTGATTCCTCATTGCAAAGAAGGCTTGTTCACAGACTTGGCAGACTTAGCTGTCCGGGTCTTACAGTTGAACAGTGAGTTGGGCTTCGGCCCGGATGCCCAAAAGAAACAAAAGAGTTCTTCTTTGCCACAGAAGCTGAAGACTTTCTTCTAATTATATTGGGCAAAGTGCAGTATGATGCAGTGGATTTTTGATGTACCAACCCACACTGAACAAAAGTACTGCTTACCATGAACTGGCCTGATATGGAACAAAGATTTTTGCCTTGTCTTGCATTGGCAAGACTGCCCAGCACAGTTTCAACTTCGAATGCACATGGTGTGAATGGGCCCTTAGTATCAGACAGTGGAAAAAGGTAAGGAAAACCATAATGGAAACAGAAATGCTGCTAAATTCTGTACTGCACAATCCGTGATTCCACAACTCGTAAATAAAGAGTGACAGATACATATAGACTGCATGACCTTACAAATATGACTTAAGGGTTCAAGTATCTTTTACCTTAAAAAAAAAAAAAAACTTTTACTATCTCGTTAATATAGTTATGTCATTAAACCTCCTTTTTCTGCACTGTTACATAAAGGGGCATAGTCAATTGGTACACTTTTTAGACTATCAGAAAATATCTTCTTACCATCACTGAGAATTTATCAGTGCTGCATTAAACAGAATTTTTCTTTGTCACTACAAATTCACTCCACAGATAGCGTCACATGTAACAATTTAGAGCACTTAGTGAAATCATACTATACTCTGGATTCTGTTTATTGGCCTTTCAATTATGACATTTGTTGAGAATAATACACGACAAGTACAGATCTTGAATATAGTTCTCCCACAAAGAGTCTAAACATTTCTAGGGTTATAATTAGACTGCCTAGTCCAGCCTTTTTTTATTATCAGCAAGAGTCCCATGGAACCCTAGGGGCCAGTGGTTGCTTGGCAGTGCCATAGTGCCACAGCGCCATAGTTTACTCACCTGACGATCCCTTTAAAGTACCAGAGCTGGCATCACTCAGGAGAGCCAGTGGTGTTGAACCAATTGAACTGCTTCTCTTGTCTCTCAGATAAGTAATCATGTCTCCACTGAGCTCCAATATAAGGAGGCACTTCTACACTGACCACCAATAAAGGAGTGCACTTTTCCACTGTCTTATTACAATGACCACAAATATAAGCGGCCACTTTTCTATTGACCACCAGTGTAACGGAAAACGTTTCCAGTGACCCCCAATGTAAGGGGACATATTTTGGCCTGCAAATATAATCAAGTTTTAGCAAGGGATTCCTTAGACCTAAACATGATTTTAACGGGTTTCTTTGTGGTTGAGAAAAGCTCATACACTCCAATTTTTTTTTTTTTTATATAAATCACACAGCTTTTTCTCTGAAAGAGTCCTGTGAATGTGCTAATCTTCCAGACCTGTATCTACACTTCCAATGTGCAAGTGAAATGGCAGGACTGTTGCTTCCATCTTGTGGCCAAGATAAAAAGTGCATTTGATCCTGATTTTATTCTAGCACTTTTTCTTACAAATTACTAGATGCCTTAATATACATTAGCACTGACTGTGAAAGATATTTACACAGACAGTAATTGAATAGTATTGTTTATGTGTGCCATTTTTGTGTTGATTATCTTCTGCAGCTTTTTTGTAGACACTCCTATCCAGGGGCATTGCTAGGTCTACAAAAGATCTGGGGCTAGAGCCCATAGCAAGGAAGTAAAGAAAGTCATACGCTTGCGCGGGAATACACATGTATATAATATACATGTGTGTGTATGTGTATGTATATACAGTATCTCACAAGAGTGAGTACACCCCTTACATTTTTATAAATATTTTATTATATCTTTTCATGTGACAACACTGAAGAAATGACACTTTTCTACAATGTAAAATAGTGCACAGCTTGTATAACAGTGTAAATTTGCTGTCCCCTCAAAATAACTGAACACACAGCCATTAACGTCTAAACCGCTGGCAACAGAAGTGAGTACACCCCTAAATGAAAATGTCCAATTTGGGCTCAATTAGCCATTTTCCCTCCCCGGTGTCATGTGACTCGTTAGTGTTATGTCTCAGGTGTGAATGGGGAGCAGGTGTGTTAAGTTTGGTGTTATCGCTCTCACTCTCTCATACTGGTCCCTGAAGTTTAACACGTCACCTCATGACAAAGAACTCTCTGAGGATCTGAAAAAAAAAATGTTGCTCTACATAAAGATGGCCTAGGTTATAAGAAGATTGCCAAGACCTTGAAACTGAGCTTCAGCATGGTGGCCAAGACCATACAGCGGTTTAACAGGACAGGTTCCACTCAGTACAGGCCTCGCCATGGTCAACCAAAAGTGTTGCATGCACGTGCTCAGCGTCATATCCAGAGGTTGTCTTTGGGAAATAGACATATGAGTGCTGCCAGCATTGGTTCAGAGGTTGAAGGGTCAGCCTGTCAGTGCTCAGACCATACGCTGCACACTGCAACAAATTGGTCTACATGGCTGTCGTCCCGAGGAAGCCTCTTCTAAAGATGATGCACAACAAAAAAGCCTGCAGTTCGCTGAAGACAAGCAGACTAAGGACATGGATTACTGGAACCATGTCCTGTGGTCTGATGAGACCAAGATAAACTTATTTGGTTCAGATGGTGTCAAGCGTGTGTGGCGGCAACCAGGAGAGCAGTACAAAGACAAGTGTGTCTTGCCTACAGTCAAGCATGGTAGTGGGAGTGTCATGGTCTGGGGCTGCATGAGTGCTGCCGGCACTGGGGAGCTACAGTTCATTAAGGGAACCATGAATGCCAACATATACTGTGACATACTGAAGCAGAGGATGATCCCCTCCCTTCAAAGAATGGGCCACAGGGCAGTATTCCAACATAAGGACTCCAAACACACCTCCAAGACGACCACTGCCTTGCTAAAGAAGCTGAGGGTAAAGGTGATGGACTAGCCAGGCATGTCTCCAGACCTAAACCCTATTGAGCATCTGTGGGGCATCCTCAAATGGAAGGTGGAGGAGAGCAAGGTCTCTAACATCCACCAGCTCTGTGATGTCGTCATGGAGTGGAAGAGGACTCCAGAGGCAACCTGTGAAGCTTTGGTGAACTCCATGCCCAAGAGGGTTAAGACAGTGCTGGAGAATAATGGTGTCCACACAAAATATTAACACTTTGGGCCCAATTTGGACATTTTCACTTAGGGGTGTACTCGCTTTTGTTGTCCGCGGTTTAGACATTAATGGCTGTGTGTTGAGTTATTTTGAGGGGACAGCAAAGTTACACTGTTATACAAGCTGTACACTCACTATTTTACATTGTAGCAAAGTGTCATTTCTTCAGTGCTGTCACATGAAAAGATATAATAAAATATTTACCAAAATGTGAGGGGACTACTCATTTTGTGAGATACTGTATATCTACAGTCAATGGGTCCTCTCTAAGCTTAGTTAGCATATTAGAGACAGTAGGTGTGGGGTAGGCTTTGTTCTGTTTTTCTAGTTTGTGTATTTCAGATAATATATCATTAAAGTACAACTAAAGGCAACATACATATTTTAGTAAATCCTCATATAAATACCTGAAAGTTACACCTGGTAATAAACATAATAACTGAAATTATTATTTTCCTACCATGTAGCTGTGATTGGGGTCTGTAATCCTCTATTAATTTCTTCTTTGCTATACACAAGTGATGATGGGAGGAGTTCAGCAGAGCAGTGCATAGCTCAGATGTAATTTCCTGTCAGTGAAATGGCTGGTCTAACCCACAGACCTCCAGTCTTCTATGATGCTCAGCCTATTTCACATAACACACACCCATCTGCCAATCAATAGCTGGGTGTGTGCTATGTAAAACAGTACAGGTTCATTTGCACATAGATCTGTCTATTGATCTGTGTGCTTCTCCCTGCCTGCTGTCCTCTGGTAATTTGTAAACTGGCAAAACAAAAGCCTAGCTAGGAGCTAGAGCAGTGTGCGGGCAAAGGCAGGTCATATGTGGGAGTGGGCGGGGCTTCCCAGGCTGATCATGGGCGGGGCCTAAACTGGACTTCTGTGTAGAATGAATGGCTGAATTCCCATGGATATAGCAGCCCCTGCCCCCAGTGATGTCAGGACATTTCTGCAGAGAGAGAGATAGATGCAAATGGGGACAACATGTGTTCTGTTCAACACAGGCAATTCAAAAACCAGGAAGTAAAGTTGTCACTTCACTAACGGAAGTGCACATTGAGAGCTGGAGACAAGGTAGAGATCTCACCATCCTTACTGCTTTTTGCAAAACAATCAGTGACATGTTTAACAGACTGTATAGGTTCATAACATTTGATTTCTTCATTTTGACCATAGTTCTACTTTAAGTTTGGAGGTATATTTTCTTTTTGCTCGTGCTCCCTGTTGAATGAGAATGCCTCTTATGTAAGCCTTGTGGGAAATTCCACAGGACAAAGGGCAAGTGACCGAGGACTCATTTTCCGAAAGTAATTCTGGAGATGCTGAGAGATTATTGGTGACTCTTGTGGATCTTGTAGTAATTTAGTGTTGCAGCGCCAGATAGGAACAGAGGGGGGGAATCCCGCTCAATGATATTTAACAATATTACAGCGTGGTCTGACCATGTAATGTCACATATCGAAGATGAGGAGACATTTTGTAACAGCCATTTGTCCATAATGAACATGTCTATGCGCGAGTATGTGCCATGTCTGGGTGAGAAAAAGGTGTAGTCCTTTTTGCTGCCGTGTTGGCAGCGCCACACATCAAAGATCTCTTCTGAGTAAAACAAGTGTTGAAGTGAGTTAGTTTGTTTTCTAACTGGGGCTGAGGAGTCTATGTGGGGATTGACCGTGATATTAAATTCTCCGTACATTAAAAGGTGGCTGCACTTCACATTAGATACTCATTTGAGGAGTTTGCGGATGAAGCAGACTTGGTGAGAGTTAGGGGCATATAGTGCCCCTACTGTGTATGGTAGAGCATTGATGTCACATGTGACAATGATAGATCTTCCTTCATGGTCTGTGATTGCAGCTTTAAGTTGGAAGTCAAGAGTTTCTTTATTTTCTTCTTTTTTTTCTGTGGCGCAAAATAGAAAGACATTTTGGGTAAACTTTGTTGGAGCATCTGGGTGTGTCAGAGGACTTGAAGTGGGTCTCTTGGACACTAATAATATCAGCCTTATGTTTTCCTGCTTCCTTCCATAGTGAGAGCCATTTTGTGGGATGGTTCAAGCCCCTAGCGTTGAGGGATAGACATTTGATAGACATAGTCTAGTGATAAAGTGAGGTTGAGTGAGCTGCTGGGCAAATTAATTGCGGTTGCAGTGGAGCATAAGCTCAAGGGGACTGAACCATTCCGGTACCTTTTGGTTTTCAGCAGTCCTGGGTGGTCTGTCTGGTGAGAGTATGCTTTCAGAATGACGTAAGCAGCACTGCATGTACCAAACATAGAGTAAAAGAAATTTAAAAAAACAAGGTAAATTAGGAACAATAGAACAAAGTTAGTAAAGGGTCCAGTATAGGATCCGTAAGCAATATTGCTGGAAGGAACTGGGGGGAAGAAAGGAAGGTAAACATTCCATTCCTTATCGGGGGGAAGTTTGTAAATTGGATGCTGTACTAGAAGAGTTAGGAGCCTCCACTGGTGTGTTTCTTCAGGGAGCATTTGCATGATGCCCTGTATCCAGTGATGAGGACTGAGGGTTTAGTGTGGAGGTGATGGCATTTTCCGGAAGGATGCCCCATAAGCGTAGGGCAGCTATCCTGTCTTCTAGTGTATTCACGCTTGTGGTGCTACCATTGTGGGTTATGACCAGCTTGGCAGGGTATTTCCGGGTATTCCATCTGAGTTTTATTTGATGGTTTCTCAGAGCTTTGGTTATAGTTAGCAGGTTGTGGCGGTGTTGCAGCGTGTGCCTGGATAAGCCGGGGAGCAGTTGAAACGATGTATAAAGGTTTGGAACATTATCTGCTCGATGGAATGCCCTCGCCAGCTGTTCCTTCACATGGTAAAAATGAACTATGAGTAGGACATCTCTGGGAATTTCAGGTGGCAGAAAGGAAAGTGTCGGGACTCTGTGCACCCTGTCTACTGTGAGCTTGTGTGCTGATAGGGATGGTAACAGGGATGAGAATAGAGTATGGACATATTGCGCTAATTGCGGGTTTTCGATCGATTCAAGGATTCCTCTTAATTTTAGGTTGTTCCTTCTCGATCTATCCTCTCAATCAGCAATCTTATCTTTTAGCCAGGTGATGTCGTCTTTTTGTTCATTGTGTGCATCTACCATGGTTTTGAAGGATACAGAGTAGTCCTCCATGGTATTTTCAATACGGTCTATTCTCTCCCCTAGGGCCTGCACGTCTGCCTGACATTGTTTGATTCCTGATACTATGTCTGCTTGCAGGGAGGCCTTTAGGGATAGGAGCATGTCTTTGAGCACAGTATCAGAGATAGGTTTCCTTGAGGTAGGGAAAGAAGCAATAGGATCTCTACTCTCACGTGTGGGGCCTGTTGTGGTGAGCTGTGGCCCAGTGGTGTCCATGTCTGTGGCACTGTGCGGCCTACCTGGTGAGGCTGTGCGCGGCCACAACTTTGCAGGGCTCCTTGTGGAGACTGGAAGGAGTGGATGCGCCAGAGGAAGGCCCACTGTGGTGCTGTTGGTGATCGGGTTCCGCATCACTCGAGCCTGCTACTTGTGAGGCGCCCGCAGCCTTGCCATCTGAATGAGTCATGGGCCGCGGGATAGAGTGTTGAAGAAACCTGTCAGCTTCATGGAGGGTGATCTTTAGGGACTCTTGGTGTGTGGAGCGGGGTTCTGGCTGCTGTGAAGGTGCAATGTTGCTGGATTCCCCTGTTGGCTGGACAGAGCTCTCAAGCTATGCAGCCATCTCGGAGCTAGGACGCCATGCCCCCAGGGTCTTGGCAATCTTCTTATAGCCTAGGCCATCTTTATGTAGAGCAACATTTTTTTTTTTGAAGATCCTCAAAGAGTTCTTTGCCATGAGGTACCATTGTTGAACTTCCAGTGACCAGTATTAGAGAGTGAGAGCGATAACACCAAATTTAACACACCTGCTCCCCATTCACACCTGAGACCTTGTAACACTAATAAGTCACGTGACATTGGGGAGGGAAAATGGCTATTTGGGCCCAATTTGGACATTTTCACTTAGGGATGTACTCACTTTTGTTGTCAGCGGTTTAGACATTAATGGCTGTGTGTTGAGTTGAAAAGTGACCGGATTTCCCAAAAAACTTTTGCCATCCGTTTTAGGGACTTGCGATTTCAGAGGCCACGCAAAATGGTCAAAAAAACATTTCTGGACATTTTACCTGTTTTGGCTTCCTTTCGCCAAGAAATGACCAGAGGGATGAAAAATTACTGAATTTCCACTTTTAAAAAGCCAATAAATTGCTTGGGAAACTGCCATTTCCTGAAACCGGAAGTGACCTCCTCAAAACCGGAAGTGGCCCTTAAACACCTTTCTCGACATTTTGGCCTTTAAACCCTTTTTGCATCTGTTTTAGGGACTTGTGATCATGTTTTGACACATTTCCTGCCTAACTGAGCCAAAGGCCAAAGGTGTGAAAATTTCAGTGACCATACCCGCAAAATGGTCAAAACTATTTATTGCCCATTTTAGTTGTTTTGGTTTCCTATTGTCAAGAAATGACCATAGGGATGAAAAAAATGACTGGATTTCCACCTTAAAAAGCCAAGAAATTGGCATTTCCTGAAACCAAAAGTATCTCCACAAAACCAAAAGCGGCCCTTAAACATCTTTCTCCTTGACATTTTACAGCCTTTAAAACCTTTTTGCATCCATTTTAATAACTTGCGATCAAGTTTTGACGCATTTCCTGCCTAACTGAGCCAAAGGCCAAAGGTGTCCCCATTATACAGTAATCCACTGATTACTGTATAAATGTAATTGGCAGGGAAGGGGTTAACCTGCAGGGGGTGATCTAGGGGCAGGGCCATCTTAATAGCATCATGGGCCCCTGGGAAAAGTAATGCACTGGTGCCCCCACAAGCCTGCACTACCGCTCACCAACCCATTTAAATAAAAGGGTCTGCGCTGCAAGTTCCCACAACCGGGGGTGATACAGCATTTAGAGCAGGGGTAGGCATCCTTTGAGAGGTGGAGATCTACTTGAACAACTTAAAAGATCCAAGATCACCGGGGGTAAATAAATTAACTAGCAAAGCCTAACTAAATAGTAAGGATGACACAAGGAAAATTTAAAAAAATTATAATAAAACTAATATCATTGTAAAAATATAAACTTAGCCTGGCTTCAGTAAACAACTAGTTTCAGGCCTGAATGTAGGGCAGTGTATAGAGGTCAGTAAAATGTAGGATGGTGTGTAGGGCAGTGAGCAGAAATCAGTAATAGGTAGGGCAGTGTGAAGAGGTCAGTAACAGGTAGGGCAGAGGATCGTGTCAGTAAGTAGGGCTGTGGATGGTGCCAGTAAGTAGGGCAGAGGAGAGTGAAAGTTAGTAGGGCTGTGGATGGTGTCAGTAAGTAGGGCTGAGTATGGTGTCAGTAAGTAGGACTGTGGATGGTGTCAGTTAGAAGGGCTGTGGATTGTGTCATTTAGTAGGGCTGTGGATGGTGTCAGTAAGTAGGGCTGTGGATGGTGAAAGTTAGTAGGGCTGTGGATGGTGTCAGTTAGTAGGGCTGTGAATGTTGTCAGTAGGGCTGAGTATGGTGTCGGTAAGTAGGGCTGAGTATGGTGTCAGTCAGTAGGGCTGAGTATGGTGTCAGTAAGTAGGGCTGAGTATGGTGTCAGTAAGTAAGACTGTGGATGGTGTCAGTAAGTAGGGCTGTGGATGTGTCAGTAAGTAGGGCTGTGGATGGTGTCAGTAAGTAGGGCTGAGTATGGTGTCAGTTAGTAGGGCTGTGGATGGTGTCAGTAAGTAGGGCAGAGGATGGTGTCAGTAAGTAGGGCTGTGGATGAGATTAGTTAGTAGAGTAGTGATATGTGTGTACAGGGGCTCACAGGAAAGCAGAAATTTTCCTGACGTGCAGAGAAGGGAACTGCTGACGACACTTCTTTCTCCGGGTGCGCTGATCCTGGTCAGCCCTCCTCTCTCATCCATCCCAAGTAATGTCACACACAAGTGCTTGGCATGGATGTGATAGAATGGCTGGACTGGATCAGTGCAGCATGCAAGGTAGCTCCTTCCATGCACTGCTCTTCAATGTGGGAGGAGCGGTCTAGAGGTCGGCAAAGCAGGGTTGCCGATCTACCCGTAACCTGGCCATAAATTGATGGGTAGATTGCGATCATTGGGTTGCTCGATTCAGAGGGTTAAAATAGGTGGTGAGGAGGCAACATATCACCTCTTCACCACCTGTCAAATGCCTCTGAAAAGCAATCTGTGTATGAATTGTTTTTTAGAGGAATGACAGTCTTTTTCACTCAGAGGATCAGAGGGAGGGACATATGCCATTGTCAAGGTGGTGGTGGGAGTTGTACAGTGGACTCACCAATTTTGCAGCCCCTGGTGTGTGTCCTCCAATTTGCCACCTGTTGCACACCCTCTATGCTTCCAACACAGCGCTGTGTGTGCACAGGAGTATGGGTGGGGCTGCCAGAGCAGGCACAGCTGGGATTGGCTAGGTCACATGGAGGTGGAGCAAACATCATGGGCCTAATCAGCTCCCTGAGATGTTCTCTCGATATCTCACTCGCACGATTTGCGTGAGTGACATATCCCACAGGAAGCAGTACAGTGCACTGTGCATCTGCTCTCAGTCACGGACTCCTAGCTTGGGGGCGGATGGAGGTGGAGCCGCCGAGACAGGCATTCGGCAATAATCAGAGGTGACAGCTTGGAGATATCGCATGCTGCCGGTACCCACTCAGTCAGCCCTGCTACTTCCTTGGTCGTACGATCGTTTAATGCATGTCAGTACGTGAGTTACATGATCCAACATACGATTTGGTCCATTCAGTCGTATGATCGTCGAACCGTGTGTATGAGGCTTTAGACCCCTTTCACACTTGTGCGAGTTGTCCTGCGATTTGGGACTGCAAAGTTGCATGACAAGTCGTTCCCCATTATTTCCAGTGAGTACCATTCATATCTCTACGACTTTGAAGTTGTGCTGACTTCAAAGTAGTCCCTGCCTTACTTTGACCCAACTTTGATGTAACTTGAGGTCCATAGACAAATCGCACCTGAATAAAATAGATGTGTTTTCTGTACTATTTCTGTACGACTTTGTAATATGTTTTCATTGTGTCAAAGTTGCAACAAAGTCGGACCAAAGTCGTACTGATCCCAAATTGCGGCAAAAAAATTGCGGCAAAATCGCGTCACATAAGTGTGAAAGGGGCCCATAAACGCCCCTCTATGTTATCCTATGTGTCCATGCACACATGGACATTTATTGTCGTTTATCAGTAGTGGCGTTGATGGGCTATTGTCTGAACGCCCTAAAATCTCATTCAAGAATTGTCCTCCTGACCACAAAAAACGCTGAAGGCTTAAAAACACTCAAAAACGCTAACGCCCAAAACACTCAAAACTGCTAAAAAAAAAACCCTGATAGAAGCTGAAAAACTCACTACAAAGCTACTGACGTTTTAGAACGTTTTATTTTTAATGGCCAGTGTTCATGGAGCTTAATAAGCCAGGTAAGTATAAATAACCCCCCCCCCCCCCTAAACAACCCCTCTTTAGAGAGTAGACAGTCCAATGTATTTAGTAAGAGGCATTGCGAGTTTTTTTCACGTTGTAACTTTTTCCCACAATTCTTTGCAAAATGAATTTTTTTATTTCCACAAAATTGTCATATTAACAGCTTATTTCTCACACCAAGCATATGCATACCACAAATTACACCCCAAAACACATTCTACTACTTCTCCTGAGTATGGCGATACCACATGTGTGAGATTTTTAGGGCCAGTTCACACTGCCCCGAACATGGAGATTGCATATGATTTGCACCGCACAGCAGTGTGAGCCATATGCGAACTCTGTGCAATGCAAATTCAGCCATAGAAATTGTATGGCTGAATTTTCATTGCAAACGGAGAAAACTCGCACAGGACCCTTTTTTCCCGCAGGGTCAGAATCGGATCGCATGGCTGTTCACATCATGCGATACGATTCCTGTGCAAGTTTGCAGTTCGCACTGCGATATGCAAATTGTTTAGGGGGGGGCATTAGCTTTGTACTGACACTCCCCACAGTTTGCACAGTGCAGTGTGAACTGCCGCTGGGAAATAAGCCATGCAGGAACCCGCAGTGTATTTGCAGGGTTCCTGCATCGCTGCCGTGTGAACCGACCCTTAGGCTCCATTCACAATAGTGCGTTTTTTGATGCATTTTGCAGTTTGCAAAATTGCAGGGAATTCTTTTAACATGGGTTCTTATGGAACATGTTCACATCAATGCTTTTTTGTGCCTCTGCGTTTTTGGAAAGGGTCGGGGACTTTTTTCATGCAAAAAGCAGCATTTTGCATGTAACAGACCTCAATGGGCATGCAAGTTCTGCGTTTTTACCGCGTTTTAAATCTGCCTAGCAACAAAATTTTCTCAAAAAATAAAACAAAATTAAAAACCGCAAAATGTGGTAAAAACGCTGTAAAAAACCACGGAAAGCACAGCAAAAAGCAGTGAAAATATGCTGAAAAGCAAAATGCATTGATGTGAATCGAGCCTAACACAGCGCCCAACATGCAGGGAGCGCCATCAGACGTTCTAAGAGCATAAATTACACATCTCATTTCTTGACTCCCTTTTGAAGGTCATGGAGCATCAGGACAATAGAAATGCCCCAAAAAATACCCCATTTTGGAAAGTAAACACCCCAAGATATAATCTATGAGGCCTAATGAGTCTTTTGAACATGTAATTTTTTCCACAAGGTTTTGGAAAATGTGGATAGAACATGAAAATGCATTTTTTTTTTTTACACAAAGTTGTCCATTTATACAATATTTCTAACACATAGCATGTACATAGCAGAAAATGACACCCCAAAATATATTCTGCTACTCCTCCTGAGTATGGGATACCACATGTGACACTTTTACACAGCCTGGCCACATACAGAGGCCCAACATGCAGGGAGCACCATCAGGCTTTCTAGGGGCATAAATTTCAAATCTAATTTGACTATCTATTACACTATTGTGAGGCAATGTAGTGGCACTGATGGGCACTGTAGTGGCACGGATGGGCAGTGTGGTGGCACTGATGGGCACTGTAGTGGGATGGATGTGTCTCGGATGAGAATTGATGTGGTATGGATGAGCATGAATGAGGCATAAATGAGGACGGATGGGAGTGGATAACTGTGGATGGGGATGACTGAGTACGGATGGGGATGACTGAGCACGGATGGGGATAGCTGAGCACGAATGGATGGCTGAGCATGGATGGATGGCTAAGCATGGCTGGACGGCTGAGCACGGCTGGTTGGGTGAGCATGGAGGGATGGCTGAGCACGGATGCATGGGTGGATAGGTGAGCACGGATGCATGGGTGAGCACAAATGCATGGGTGAGCACGGATGGATGGCTGAGCATGGATGAGGATGGATGGGGGAGCACTGATGCACGGGTGAGCACGGATGGTTGGCTGAGCACTGATGGATAGGTGAGCATGGATGGATGGGTGAGCACGGATGATGATGGATGGGTGAGCACAGATGAGGATGGATGGGTGAGCATGGATGGATGGGTGAGCAAAGATGAGGATGGATGGGGAGGAGCACGGACAAGGATGGAGGGGGGAGGATGGCTGGGGTGTCACTGAACAGGCACAGAGCAGCGCTGTGGGCACATCAGATCCTGCCCACAGTGCTGCTGCATTCGATCTCTCCCCTCTCCTCCCGCACTGCACCGATCGTTGCTGAGAGGGGAGACAAGCCGGAAATCCGTTGGCTTGTTTACATCAAATGACGGAGTGATCACGTAGTAAAGGGCCACTGCGAGCAGGCATTTGCCACGATCCGTACCCGGCGATCACAGATACTCCCAGGGGGTGTGCGGGAGCGCGATTCTGGGAGTATGTTATAGTACGCCCTCCCAGAACAATGAATCCACCTTGCGGCCGTGTATATACAGGGTGGGCCATTTATATGGATACACCTTAATAAAATGGGAATGGTTGGTGATATTGACTATCTGTTTGTGGCACATTAGTATATGTGAGGGGGGAAACTTTTCAAGATGGGTGGTGACCATGGCGGCCATTTTGAAGTCGGCCATTTTGAATCCAACTTTTGTTTTTTCAATAGGAAGAGGGTCATGTGACACATCAAACTTATTGGAAATTTCACAAGAAAAACAATGGTGTGCTTGGTTTTAACATAACTTTATTCTTTAATGAGTTATTTACAAGTTTCTGACCACTTATAAAATGTGTTCAATGTGCTGCCCATTGTGTTGGATTGTCAATGCAACCCTCTTCTCCCACTCTTCACACACTGATAGCAACACCGCAGGAGAAATGCTAGCACATTCTTCCAGTATCCGTAGTTTCAGGTGCTGCACATCTCGTATCTTCACAGCATAGACAATTGCCTTCAGATGAAAGAATAAAG
>BLSH010159121.1:111327-141114 GCA_018402905.1 Glandirana rugosa
AAAAAAAAAAAAAAAAAAAAAAAAAAAAAAATCACTTACGCCCAGAGTCCTTCTTCTGCATACATCTTGGGTGCCGCTTGCCGCAAAGTATTTGCATATCCCGGCTGTGTTTGAATACGGACTTTTGCAGCTTCCATTGGAGCCAGTGCAATATCTGCAAAGAACTCAGCACTAGCAGATGCAGCCAGGTACAGAGATGTGCGCCACAAATAAGTATTTTCCTAAGATGTAGAAAGGAAGGAAAAAAAATAAATAAATAAAAAACCCTCAGGGTTTGTATACAAAGTATTTAACAGATGCATTATGTATTGTTCCCTGAAAAGTCAAAAGAAATGTCAATATATTTCTCATAAAAAAGTTTTCCCATCCTAAGAGACAATTTATAAAAAACAAGATGATTTGTTCTTAACCAAACTGTCAAGCCATCAAATGGCTGGTGTCATAACTGATCAAATGTATAGGATAAGAGGGCTTAGTTCTGCTTTAAGTCAAAAGGTTATCAAGAAGATGAGCAAAAAAGGCCTGTTTTACTTCATTAACCCACTTGCTATTCCAGGGCAATTTTGACACTTTTCACATACATGTTAAAAGTCAGTATTATTTTTGCCTTAAAAATACTTAGAACCCTAAAACAGAATAGATTATCTGAAAACAGAGGCCCTGGAGAATAAAAACATTGGCTGTTGCACGATATTTGTGCAGTTGTTTAGCAAAACACAAGATTCGGGGGGGGGGGGATTAATTTCAGTGCACAAAAATAGAATACTCTTTCCCTTTTGTAAAATCTAGAAGTTGGTGTTGCATTGAGTAAATAGATAAACATGTCAAGGCTTAAAAATTTATGCATGCCTATTCAATGGCAACAAACTACGATGCCTAAAATTATCCATAGGTGATGCTTTAAAAGCCTTTACAAGTTAATAAGGTCACCTTTTATAATATATTACACCCATAGAAGGACCCACAGGTTCAGCCGCCATTGCGCCCCCGTACACCGACAGGCAGAAAGGCCCTGACACCCCCACAAAGCAGCCCCACAGATCAACCAGGGGGAAACCCAGGACGACTGCACCCACCGCTACCAGCACCCCAGGGAGAGCCCAGCTATACTTGCTGTTCGTTGCCTCTCAAAGCGCTGCGTCCCAGTAGGAGTGCTAGAGACCGCCAGTCAAAGAGCCTACGGCAAAATGGCAGCGGGTCGCTGCATGGCAGCTTCTAAAGGCGCAGGGTGCGGTGCCGGGAAGGGGGGCGATGACACCCAGGAGACCAGAGCCCAGAAACCCCCCCCCACCGGCCGGCCCAAACCGCTAACAATCGCCCAGGCCCCCCCCCGCGCCCCTGGAGGGGGGGGGGGGGGGTCACTCACCAGTCCGACGGGCGTAGCGGGTAGCCACCCAGTTGCAGACCTTCCTCCCACTGCCGGAGAGGGATGCTGCAGGCCACAGGCCCCTGGATGGGAACAAGGTCCGGTCACTGGGCGCAAGTGGGGATCACCCACTGGCCACCCGCACGGAACGGGCACGACGCAGCGGACCCCGCCAAAGCTAAGGGTAGCTTGCATCGGTCGGCCGCGCTGGGGAAAGTTCAGGATTCTGGATATCCTCTATGCCCCAGCCGGCTTCTTGATAGCAGTCTTCATCAGATAGCTTGAGAAAAATAAAAAAGCGGTAGCAAAAAAGGGAAACCGCAGATCCCATAAGGGAACCAGGTCTAACTCCTTGCACTAGGCATAATAAAACTGATATGCTATGCACAGCAGGGGGGTTATATGTTAGAGTGAGGACGGCCCCCTGGGAGGGGTCAGATTGCTTACTATTTGCCTAGTCTACTCCTGGTAGGATGTGCATATAACCCCACTTGTAAATGAAGGGCTGCGTCTGTCAGTTAACGTAAGAGAAAACTAGTCCACATGGGGTTTCGCTCCCACGTCATTCATGCAGTGTTCTCCGAATGTGAAAAATACAAGGACACGACAGCCTTTGCGGCTGTTGGCTTGTAGCTCTCCATGAAACGACAAGCATAGGCGCACAGGGGGGTGTATTCCTGGGCACACCCTTTGCGGTGCAGATTCCCCCTGCTGATATTTTACCAAAGCCCCTACAGGACACCTTAGAAATTGTTAAAAAATATCTATCCCTCTATTTATCTGTGAAAAACAAAAAACAGACACGTTTTGAGCTTTGGGGTGCACACACCTATGACTACCAGGATGTTGTTCAGCACTCTGTTCACTTCCTGTCATTCTGTAACGGCTTCCCATCTCGGGAGGTACGGGCAGACAGCCTGCAGGACCACAGCATTACATCCACGATCTGCTGATCGTGGGTGCAATACTTTAAAGGCTCCTAATAAATGCATTTTTTTACCTGATAAAAATAAAAATAAATGTGCATTTAATTTTTGTAAAGGTGAACTTATCTTTTAAGTATGAGCTCTGGCATTAAAATTATTGTGCTCTGACATTTGCGGCAATACCTCACACGTGTGGTGCAATCACTGTTTGCATATTCATGAGGGAACAAGGGTGCTTTAAAAAAAATATATAAAAATTTCTCCTCTTCTCAGGTCATTTTGATACTTCCCCCTCCCTCCTGTTGAGTGCCCCCACAGCAAGCAGCTTGCTATGGGGGCACCCAAGCTACAACTCCTTATATCCATTCAAACATGGAGCTGCACACAGGTTTTTCATCGTAATGCAGGGGAAAAAAAAAAAAAATAAAAACACAACACACACACACACACACACAACGCCATTGGGGATCCAATAATTATTAGTGGCATTGCAAACACGTTACGTCACCATTTGGAATCTCGGCGATTCCGCCCTCGATTCAAATAGCCTAGGTATGAATGGAGCCTGAAAGTGATCAGCCATCGTTTTTACATGAAAGCCGGTCGCCGGCTGTAGAAAACAATTCCAGGAACATGACTGTAGCCATGATCCCTGGTACAACTGCTTCTCCTTCCAGCATGTGTATACTTCTGTACACTGAACACGAAGACATTAAAGGGAATCAAGTAAATTACACACACATTTTAAGATCAGAAACTTGCAAAACACTTACCTCTCCTAGAAGATTACTATACAAGACCTTGAAGACTTCATAAAATCCAAATTTACACAATCCTTGCATGGAATACCCAATAAATGTTGGGGCCCATCCCTTGGCAAGTCCACGGACACCATCTTCCTTAAGAGTTACAGAAAACCCATTGAAAATGCTCTTGTACTTTTGGGGATCCACCTAGGAGAGGGAAAAAAAAAAAGGGCCATTATAATACATTTGTAGACGCTATAACTTTTGCGCAAACCAATCAATATATTGAGATTTTTTTTTAACCAAACATATGTAGTAGAATACATATTGGCCTACATTTATAAAGAAATTCGATTTTTGAAATATTGGATATGTTTTAAAGCAGAAAGTAAAAAAATATTGTTTACTTTTTCAGAATTAACGCTTTCTTTATAGCGCAAAAAATGATAAACCAGCGGTGATCAAATAACACCAAAAGAAAGCTCCATTTGTGGAAAAAAAAAAATGGGTACAGCATTGCATGACCACGCAATTGTCCGTTAAAGTGACGCAATGTCGTCTCAAAAAAAAAAAAAAAAATGGCCTGGTCATTTTGAAATCGATTATTATTTCATTAAACAGGAAAAAGTGTAAATGCCTTGTAAATTACAGAATTTCATTTTCAAATTATAAAGAAGGTCTATAAAATGCAGTCAGTCATTCTGGAGACTGAAATCACAGAAGGCAGGCAAGGAGAGATAGAATAGAGATAGAGAGACTCTTGCATTACATAGAGCGAGAGAGAGGCTGGGGCAGGGGTTTGACTTTTTTTTTTTAAACGTATGCGTTTAAAAGTTTAATACATGCTAGTCTAGCATGCCTACATTCAGCTTTTGTGTGTGTGTGTGTGTGTGTGGGGGGGGGGGGGGTCTAGTCTTTAGAGTAGCTATCTGATATATGATATGAGGATTAGAGCTCATATGTACAGCGCACCTGGAAAAAGTCTTCACAGCGCTTCACTTCTTCCACATTATGTTACAGCCTTATTCCAAAATGGATTAAAATTCATTATTTTCCTCAGAATTCTACAAACAATTCCCCAATAATGACAACGTGAGAGAAGTTTGTTTAAAATCTTTGCAAAATAAAAAAAATAAATAAATAAAAAAAAAAGAGTTGGCGATCCATGCTCTAAAAGATTGAGGCACTAAATAGCAGCCAGCACTAAATTTGTTGATCAGCAAATGTTATATACATTAAAAATTCCACATGCGGCGCTGATAAATGAACATGGATGACATCTAGTTCTTGTATTAGAGAGAAGATAAGAAGACCTCCACCAGCTTCAGTGCAAGCAATTAACAGCACACTGCACCCTGTGGCACTACAAGCTTCTTACCAGAAGGATAAAACAGGTAGGCATGCAAGTTTTAATCATCACAGCTCTCATAACTGTCCGGAAAACGACCACACAAGACGGACACCAGAGACTGCTATAGGTTCCACCAATGTGATGAAAAGCCAGACCTCCCTGCAGCCAACCGCAGCGCTTTCTAGGATAAATGCAGTGATAGATATGGTTTGCTTGACACGGTTTGCTTACAAACTCCTGGACTTTTGTAATACTGCTCGTTTTTCCTGCATTTATGCAAGTGTAACTTACCATGCAGGCTTCACTATGTGTATCTATCACTGCATTTATTCTATGTAACCGTTCTGACAGAGAGAAAGCACTGCGGTTGAATGCAGTGAGGTCCGAATTTCATCACATTGGTGGAATCTATAGCAGTCTCTGGTGTCCGTTTGTGTGGTCGTCTGCTGGACAGTTATGAGAGCTGTGATGTTTTCAACTTACACGCATACCTGTTTTATCCTTCTGGTAAGAAGCTTGTAGTGCCACATGGTGCAGTGTGCCGTTAATAGCTTGCACAGAAGCTGGTGGAGGTCTTCTTATCTTCTCTCTAATACAAGAACTAGATGCTGAACATTTCATCCATGTTCATTTATCAGCGCCACATGTGGACTTTTTATTTCACAATGGGATGGTATTGGCCAGGTGAGGAGTGGTGCCTTGTTTCCTCCCGATTTGGCGCTTGCCATTTAGGCGAAAGAGTTCAATCTTTGTTTCATCAGACCAGACAATTTTGTTTCTCATGGTCAGAGTCCTTCAGGTGGCAGGCTGTCATGTGCCTTTTAGTGAGAAGTGGCTTCCGTCTGGCCACTCTACCATACAGGCCTGATTGGTGGAGTGCTGCAGAGATAGTTCTTCTGGACGGTTCTCTCTTCACAGAGAAACGCTGGAGCGATGTCAGTGACCATTGGGTTCTTGGTCACCTACCTCCCTGACTAAGGCCTTTCTACCCCGATCGCTCAGTTTGGCCGGGCGGCCTGCTCTAGGAAGAGTCTGGTGGTTACAAACTTCTTCCATTCACAGATGGAGGCCACTGTGATCATTGGGACCTGCAATTCTGCAGAAAAATTTCTTTACCCTTCCCCAGATCTGTGCCTGATACAATGCTGTCGCAGAAGTCTAGACAATTCCTTGGACTTCATGGCTTGGTTTCTGCTCTGATATGCACTGTTAACTGTGGCACCTTATAAAGACAGGTGTGTGCCTTTCCAAATATTGTCCAACCAACTAAATTTACCACAAGTGGACTCCAATAAAGTTGTAGAAACATCAAGGATGATCAGTGGAAACAAGATGCACCTGAGCTCAATTTAGAGAGAGTGTCATGGCAAAAGCTGTGACTACTTCTATACATTCTTTTTTCCATATTTTATTTTTAATAAATTTGCAAAGATTTCCAAACTGCTTTCACATTGTCATTATAGAGTATGGTTTGTAGAATTTTGAGGAAAATAATGAATTTAATCCATTTCAGAATAAGGCTGTCGCATAACGAAATGTGGAAACCGTGAAGCGATGTGCATACTTTCCGGATGCACTGTATGCTGCTAGAATTGGAAAAGTTAATATTTTCTGCTAGAGACCCATTTATAGCCTGATCTTGAAACCTGCATACCAATTTCCCAAACTCCAAATGTCAGTTTACACAGGGGAATTTATGAAAACAGTTGCCAACTCGATTGGTTGCCATGCATAGTTGCTCCAGTTTTGACAAACTGCCCTCTCTGTACCCTTCATTAAATAACATATAATATAAACAGCATGCAAACTAGAAATAAATGTAACATGTATAATGCATTTAAACAAAGCTGGTCATGTTTAGCATGCCTAGTAAAATTGTGCTTCTGACAGACATTAAATTAAATTGTTAGCATACCCACCTGAATACGACATTTCACCAAATCCAAAGGTACAACTGCAGTGTGAGTTATACCACAACTGAGGATGCCACCAAAGCCACAAAAAGCATAAAATTTTGTTGAGCCATATTCACAACTGTAGTCGCCTAAATGAACAAACCAAAAAACCATGCTTTAAAAAAACACAAAAACGCATGCATGAGGAATATAATCTTTAGTACCAAATCAAGTTAATTTAGTCAACACTAGTTAGTTCACACTCAAACTTCATAACGTGCATGTAGACACAAACCTGAATTCTGCATTTAACCAGATCTAAGGGGACCACTGCAGTATGTGTTGTACCACAGCTTATGATTCCACCAAAGCCACATAGAGCAAAGAATTTTGCAGATCCATAAGCACAGCTATAGTCCTCTGTTTAAAAGTGACACAATAGGTTTTACTCAGATTTTATAAGAGAAACAGTCTGCATTTAACATGCTTTACAGTTTGTATTCTATTCAATTTCACCTATCCTTTTTGCCTCCTTTCCCTGGCCTAAGCAGACATTTCCCCTCTACAAATGCACACAATTCAGCCGGCCATACATAGATTGAAATTAGGCAGGTTCAACAGCAAACAGCTGAATTCATGGACTAACTGGTTGTACACACATTGATCCATCGTTGCACAACCAACCTGTCAGGATGGACACACACACACACACCAGCTATAGCCAACACTGATCATTGTATTCCAAAAGGTGAGGAGGGCTCCTCGCTGTAAAAACACAATACCCTCAGCATGTCTGGTGGGGGGCAGAGGAACTATTTTCATATTTCTGGTTTAGTAACACTTTAACCACTTCCGGACCAACGCCGTCAAATGACGGCGGTACTTTGAAGTGGAATACCGTTGTTATGGTAGCAGATAGATAACTACCATAAACCAGGTAACTTCTTTTAGTGCAGGCGATTATGCACAAGATAAAAGTGGTCTCAGCGGCAGATACGCCGCAAGATCACTTTTATCAGCGGTGGGAAAGGTGCCCCCCTCCCGCCGCTTTCCGGTGATCTCCGCCGCTTACCGGTCCCGGTAAGGAATGTTTACATTTCTTGTAATAGGACCAAAAGTGGTCAATTTTTTTTTTTTTTTTTAAAACAGTGTAAATAAAAAGTAAAAAAATGTAAAGCGCCCCGTCCACGCGAGCAGAAGCGAACACATACGCAAGTCCTGCCCACATATGAAGCCGGTGTTCAAACCACACGTGAGGTATCGCCGCGATCAGTAGAGCGAGAGCAATAATTCTAGCACTGGATCTCCTCCAACTAAAAACTGCTAACCTGTAGAATTTTTTAAACGTCACCAATGGAGATTTTTATGTTGCAAAGTTTGTCGCCATTCCGCAAGCAGACGCAATTTTGAAGCATGACATGTTGGGTATCATTTTACTCGGCGTAACATTATCTTTCACAATATGGAAAAAAATTGTCCTAACTTTACTGTGGGCTTATTTTTTTAACTCATAAAACCGATTTTTTTCAAAAAAAAAAAAAAAACAAAACAAAAAACCCCCACTTGTAAGACCGCTGCGCAAATACAGAGTGACAAAGTTTTGCAACGGCCGCCATTTTATTCTCTAGGGTGTTAGAAAAAAAATATATATATATAATGTTTGGGGGTTCTAAGTAATTTTATAGCAAAAAAAAAACCTGGTTTTAACTCGTGAACACCAAACCCAAAAAACAGGCTCGGTCTTGAAGTGGTTAAAAAAGAATTCCCAGGAAAAAAAAAAAATTAAATAAATTGTGCCCCCACTGCACAGGTTGGAATGGAGATATACTTAACTAATTTGATGCACAAGACAGGTTCCTGCACCACCCCCCCCCCCCAACCCCCCACACACACTGTTTTGGCATGGACAGTTTTACATGCGCATGTCCCCAGACTGGCTCTGGATGTGAGGATGGCAGGAACAGTCCACCGTTCCACAGTTCTTCTTTAACATACAGGTAGGCATTTTAGTGACTGCAACATGAATCAAATTGTAAAAGATATTCCTAGCAATAACATGATAATTCAGATATCCATAAAGATTCTAGATCCTAGACAAATCACACTGCCCCTAAAATGTCCCTTTAGGAAGATTTCCATTCAGTTCAAATCCTGCTATGCCTGTGCATATATACCACCGGTCCCTGCCAAGCCCTACATAACTGGAAGCAGGGTGGATGATAGAGAGAATGAAAATATAAAAAATATTATATACTTTAACCACTTCAGATCCGCGCTATTGCCGAAGTACGGCTCCAGCGCGGATCTGACATGCCCGGAGGACGTCCTCCACTGCGCATGCTCCTGCGCGCCCCCTGGCGGCACGCGAGCGTGCCCGTGGGTCGGGCGGACTCGATGTCCGCCCGAGACCCGCCGATCACCTTTAGGAGCCTCAGAATGGGGAACCGCCGTTGTAAACACGGCGGTTCCCCGTTCTGTGACAGGGGACATAACAGATCTACTGATCCCTGTCACTGGGATCAGTTAGATCTGTTATGTCCCAACCCGCCCATCCCCCCCCACAGTTAGAACACACCCAGGGAACATATTTAACCCCTTCACTGCCCCCTGCTGGTTAACCCCTTCAATGCTAATGACATTTATACAGTAATCAGTGGACATTTAAATTTCTGATCGCTGTATAAATGTCATTGGTCCCAAAAATGTGTAAAAAATGTCCGACATTTCCGCCCCAATATCGCAGTCCCGATAAAAATCGCAGATCGCCGCCATTATTAGTAAAAAAAGTTCCCAGTTTGTAGACGCGATAACTTTTGCGCAAACCAATCAATATACGCCGATTGCGATTTTTTTTTTTACCAAAAATATGTAGAAGAATAAATATCGGCCAAAACCGATGAATGATTTTTTTAATGGATTTGTACTTTAGCAAAAAGTAAAAAATATTGTTCTTTTTTGCAAAATTGTCGCTCATTTTTTGTTTATAGCGGCGATCAGAAATGACGCAGAGGTGATCAAATACCACCAAAAGAAAGCTCTATTTGTGGGGAAAAAAAGGACGCAAATTTTATTTGGGTACAACGTCGCACGACCGCGCAATTGTCATTCAAAATGCGACAGCGCTGAAAGCCAAAAATTGGTCTGGGCAGGAGGGGGGGTTTAAGTGCCGGGTAAGGAAGGGGTTAATTAGTTTATTTAGCATGAAATGGAGCTTAGTTATGTAGCATGAGGCTGTGTATTCTGCAATATATGCAAATATTAAAATATTCTAACTACCAGCAAGAATAAGTCCTTACATTTAAAGAGCACCTGTCATTTCAGATCCATCGTGGCAGCACCTGTTAGCAGCATCCACTCACCTGCTGCCACCACATCCCTCACCTTGTTGTGTCACTGCCACATCACCAGCCGTCCCATTAAAGTGAATGGGACTGTCGGTGAGTCAACAGCGGGTCAGAGGAGCCACTGCGGGACAGAGATGACAGATGCCCTTTAAAAATTATGATTTAAATCAAATCCACCCTGACAGGAAGACTCTGGTGGCACATATACTGCAGTTTCTAAGATGGTGGCACGAAAGATGGGCAAGGAAAGCCATTTATTCAGTGGTTTAGTCCAGCTTCAGGTTCCATATTTACTTCTAAGAACACCAAGGTAAAGTGAAAGCACAAATACTCTAGTCATCCATACCAGTGGTTCTCAACCCGGTCCTCAAGTACCCCCAACAGGCCATGTTTTGGGAATTTCTCTTCGATAAAATAGCTATCCAAATAGCAAATGCAAGATAAAGGAAAACCTGCAAACATGGCCTGTTGGGGGTACTTGAGGACAGGGTAGAGAACCACTGATCTATACAACACATACAAAGATTAAAGACAAAAGAAAATATTCAGTTTTAGCAATTTTAAATGTTCTCTCTACATGAAAAAAAGTACTATGTGACCTTGTAGGAGTATGCAGATATCAGAATGCAACATCTGCAAACATTAAATCACACTTTATCCCAATCCAACCGATTGCCAAAACTCACCTTCAGCAACAGTAGCTGCAGCAGCAAGGCGTCGGACAGGTTGGATCTCTGGAGTGTTGTTCTTCCTTAAAGTTACACATTCCTGTCCCACCTGGAAATGTGGTGCATTAAACGGGTTCGCCCGGGCTAGCTGCGCAACGGTGGAGTACATTTCGGCAGCTGTGGGTTGACAAAAAAAAAAGTTAACGCCCTACAAAAGGTGAAGGACAAACAGGTTTTGGAACTGCTGCACAATTAAAGGTTCAAAAGTGAACACGTAAAAAAAATGTCTTCCTTCAAACCTTTTGTCTTATTTTTACATCATCCTATATCTAATCTGTCAACTGTTTTGTTCTCAAAACAGTATTCACCTAGGATAAGAAAAGACTTGTGTATAACCAGTTTAGGCAGGATAAATTTAGATCTGCACTTGTATTTTCCAGGTACAGATAAGTAAAATGGTCAACAGGAATAACCAGCATTCGCATACTGTATATTAAAGCTGCACAATTAATCATAAAAGAATCATAATCTCGAATCCCCCCCCAGTCATAATGGAGACAGACACTAGTAAAAACTGTAAGCTCAGGAGGAGATAAGAAGTTTCACACTGGGACACTTGGCTGCAATAGGCGATCCGAAATGCGGGACGACTCAGCGCAAATTGAAAGTGCTTCTGTAATAATAGAAGTCAATGCAAGTCGCCTGAAGTCTCCCCAGGAACCTTTTTCTAAGTCGGAGCAACTTGAGTCTCTCCTATCTGGGCAGCCTGCCAAGTCTGAGAAAATTGCTGATAAAAGTAGCAAAAGAGATACATACAATATTTCTACTTACCAAAGGAATGAACTCTGGAGAGCAGAATAGCTCAGTTTAACCATTTAAAGTATTTTCTAACATTTGGTAAAAATCCAGCATTTTCTGCTAGAAAATTGCTTAGAACCCCCAAAAAACATTAAATATTTTTTTTAGCAGAGACCCTAGCAACCTGGCAGTTGTTGCAATATTTTATGTCACACAGTGTTTGTGCAGCGGTCTTTCAAATGCAATTTTTTGAGAAAAAAAAAAAATAAAAAACTGAGATTCTCATTTTGGCCAGAAATGTGCAGCTTTACTGTATACCAATTTTAACATTTTCATAAGAATTTAAAAAAATGTGTATTGTAAAAAGGTACTAAAAATTCTAGAGATTGTTGCAGTGTATTATAACACACTGTTGCATTATGAATGAGCAGCCAACGCACCTCAACAAATATGCACCTTTTTTCCCCCAATGAGTCAACGCATTGTGGCCTGGCATGTCTATGTGAAAACACGGCTCCCTTTCTCTCTTCCTATCCCTGCACTGTGATAGACCGCACAGAACACACTGTTCCAATGAGGGAATAGGAGGAGAGAAAGCGAGCGGTGTTTCCACATAGCAGTCATGCCAGGAATTCCTGGCATAGCCGAGATCTCCACTCTGTTGATAAGGCGGGCGGGGGCGTTGCTGGCGGGGAGGAGGGAGCAGAGACAGGGCAGCACAGACCGGGGCCTATGAGACCCCCTGCGCCCACTACAGTGAGCAGAGCGGAAATACAAGTCTCTGCTCGCTGTTAGAAAAACTACAAGTGGGAGTGTCAGACCGCTGCCTGGCAGTACAGGATGGAGAGGCTCCAGCGGTCGTGCAAACAGGAAATCACAGGGGAATAACGTTTTTTTCAGCAAGTTCAGCAGGCTATTGCAGAGGAACTACAGAGCTCAGCAAAAGATGGATGGCACAGTTGGTGAATGTAGGAGATCAGCAACAAGGAAGTTTTTTCCCCAGAGTTCTGCTTTAAGACACACACACAAAAATTGGGTGAACATTTTTGTCCAAAGAACTAACTTTCGACAGCCGATTCTGAATTTTCATAGGAAAATTCTCGGAGTGACACTCCAAAATTTCTTGTATGGGAACAGAACTAACGATTTTCGTTTAATGTGTACCGGTTTCGTACAAGAAAAATCATAAAATACCGCGCATGATCAGGAAAAAAAAAAAAAAAACCCAAAAAGCCTTCGTCGTATAAAGAATGTTCGCAAGAATTTCCGTTCATGTTCCGATTTGCTGTGAAACAATGAGGAAAATCAGACCCGCTTTTCTTTTTTGGGGATCAGGGTCCAATTTCAAAGTGGGGAGATGGGGGGGGGGGGTGAGAGGAAATCCCTGCAGAGCGAGGGAATACCCATCACTAGAACTAGTGTTCCCGCTGGAAATCAATGGGCTCCCATAGGGAACCATTGATTTTGAAAAGAGGAAGAGAAACGCCTGACGAGGCTTAACGCTGTGCATGCAATGTTATGCCATGCTTTTGAGCGTTTGGCCGGCTCAGCATTAAAAAACGCCATCTCTCTGCAGCTTCGGAAAGCGCAGGTCCTGTGTTAGCGCTACAGCTTAAGAACGCTGACGCAACTTACAGGACAAAATCATCAATGTGTATATGAGGCCATTAAACATGGTGTGGCATTCTTAACCGCTTGCCGACCTTTGATCGGCAATTGACGGCGACAAGGTGGCTCGTGAGCGCAAATCGCCGTCATACGACAGCGGCCGCGCTCACGAGCCTAGTGAGCGCGCGCGCGCGCCGCCAGAGGCGTGCCCGCGCGCTCACTGTGTTCGGGGAGGGCCAGGGAGTGGGTGCGGCGGCTTTGATTGCCGCCGGCTACCCGCGATGGCCCCCCCGGAGCGAAGGAGCGGAGGTCCGTGTAAGTAAACACGGACCTCCGCTCTGTGTGAGGGGGAAGGGATGTGATCACAGCCTTCCTGTATACGAAGGCTGTGACCACTTCCCTTCCCCAGCTAGGGCAGTCCCCCTACAGTAAGAACACGCCCAGGTAACACAGTTAACCCTTAGAGCGCCCCCTGCAGGTTAACCCCTTCACTGCCAATGACATTTACACAGTAATCAGTGCATTTTTATAGCACTGATCGCTGTATAAATGCCAATGGTCCCAAAAAAGTGTCAAAATGGTCTGACGTGTCCGCTGAAATATCGCAGTACCGCTAAAAATCGCAGATCGCCGCCATTACTAGTAAAAAAAAAAATAAATAATAATAAAAACCCCAAAAATGAATTATCATCCGTAAACGCGACCACTTTTGCGCAAACCAATCAATAACCGCCGATTGCGATTTTTTTTATCGCAAATATGAGGAAGAATATAAAATCGGCCAGAAACTGTGAAAAAAAATGTTTTTTTATATTTTTTTTTTGGATTTGTATTTTAGCAAAAAGTAAGAAATTTGGGTTTTTTTGCAAAATGGTTGCTCTTCTTTTGTTTATAGCGGCGATCAGAAATGACGCAGAGGGGGATCAAATACCACCAAAAGAAAGCTCTATTTGTGAGAAAAAAAGGACACAAATTTCGTTTGGGTACAACATCGCACGACCGCGCAATTGTCAGTTAAAGCGACGCATCGCCGAATCGCAAAAAGGGCTCCGGTCCTAAAGCAGCAAATCCTTCCGGGGCTGAAGTGGTTAAGCTGTAAAAACAGCTCAAAAACGTGGCATAAATAACGCCCGTGTGTATGAGGCCTAAATTATATATTTAACCACTTGCTTACTGGGCACTTAAATCCCCCTCCTGCCCAGATCTATTTTCAGTGCTGTCACTCTTTGAACGAAAATTGCGCGGTCGTGCGACATTGTACCCAAAAAAAATTGGCTTCCTTTTTTTCCCCACAAATAGAGCTTTCTTTTGGTGGTAATTTGATCACCTCTGCGGTTTTTATTTTTTTGTGTTCTAAACAAAAAAAGGAGCGACAATTTTGAAAAAAAAAGAACAAATTTTTTATTTTACTTTTTGCTATAATACATGTATAAAAAAAAAAAAAAAAAAAAAAAAAAAAAAAAGTATTTTTCTGTATGGATCACATCAAAAATTCAATGGAATGCACATGTACTCAAAACTAAGATGGAAAAAAATAAATAAATAAAAAAGCACCAGAATGAATCAAAAATTCACATGCAGAAACGCATCCAGAAAACAGAAATTTTAGTGTGAATCGTTCCTTACACCAGTGTTTCTCTAGCTTTTTCAGGCAAGGTGCCCTTTAAAATTCTGCACAATCTCAAGGCACCCTATATTCTAAAAATGTAAAGAACTAAATGAATAGTTTTACATAATGCAGCAACACCCTCACATGTAGGACACCCAACATTAGAGGTGATATATTCTTCCAAAGCAAATACACCTTTGCACACTGGTACTGACTGGTATTCCAATGTTTCTCTTCTCCCTCTGTTTCTCTCCCTCACTCAGCTAATGTGACCCCAGTGCTGACAGAGAAGGTCAGGAGGAGAGGGACACACAAGGGTGCTGTGCAAGCGCCTGATGTCCATATGAACCAATAATGTCATTGGTTGTTAGGATGCTGGCAGCTGGAAGAATGTAATGGTGCCCAATTGAAACCTGTGGCTTTGTGTACCTAAAAGGCAGGCTTGAGCCACATGCTGGCTTGTATACAACTTTTAGACATTTTCCAGACAGCCTTGAAGAAACCTGAAGGTACCCGGGTTGAAAAACGCTGCCTTAAGGCTCACCCACCAAGAAAAATTGGGTGAACATTTTCATCCAAAGAGTTTTCACTTTCGACAGCCGTTTCCAAATTTGCATACGAAAATTCTCAGGAGTGACAAACTCCAAAATTTCTCTTGTATGGGAACAGAACGATGTGTACCGGTTTCGTACAAGACAAGTCAGAAAAGAAAGACTGCGCATGATCAGAAACATACAAGAAAAAAAAAAAAAAAAAAAAAAAAAGCCTGTTCGTAAGAATTTCCGTTCATCGGTTCGATTTGCTGTGAAACAACGAGGAAAAGATGGTACGATCGTTCGTCCAATTTTCTTATAGTATGTACCCTACATTAGGCCCCTTTCACACTTGTGCGACCCGATTTTACCGCGATTTGGGATCAGTACGACTTTGTTGCAACTTTGGCTCAATGAAAACATATTACAAAGTCGTACAGAAATCACATCTATATTATTCAGGTTTGATTTGCATGAGACTGAAGATTTAACATTGAAGTCTAGGGACCTCAAGTTATAGTTACATACCTGAGCGTGGATTCCCCTTACATCAGGGTCCCCGGAGAGACATACTTGCTAATTGCAGAACTGCACCCACCCGGTAAGAGACTCGGGACTATGGGCCCCAGACTCTGGGCTATAGCCCCAATAGCCACCCCTAGCAACGCCCCTGGACCAAAGTAATGCAGGGACTACTTTGCAGTCAGCACGACTTGAAAGTCTTACAGATATGAACGGTACTCATTGGAAATAATGGGGAACGACTTGTCATGCGACTTTGCATTCCCAAATCGCAGCACAACTCGCACACGTGTGAAAGGGGTCTTAGACCCGTTTCTCTTTTTTGGGGGATCAGGGTCCCATTTGGAGATGGGGGGGGAGTGAGAGGAAAGACCTGCAGAGAAAGGGAATCCCTGTCGCTAGAACTAGTGTCCCCGCTGGAAGATTTCCCTTCTGTTCCTGTTCTGGTGACAAGCCAGATTTTGCAATGGTCTTTCACTCTGGATGATAAAGGTATAAAGGAAAAAGAGGGGGGGGGGGGTCTACCTAATGGGGGTAGATAGCAATAGAGACCTGGCAGGTGACCTAATCCCTTTATTACACTGTCAAAAGAAATAAGAAAAAAGTTTGCCCTTGGTTATACTTGAGCCTCCTAATGATGAAGGTGAATGGGCGGATTATCTGATCCTTGTACATTGCCTTCAATGGACTAATAGCAATCAGCTTCGGTCACCGCCAGGCCGGGAAGCTGAGCAGAGTGTCCCATGTAGGTGCAGCGCTGGCAATGTGAGCCTTCTATGGCCATTCTCCTGTGTCACCCTGAGCACGCACCATTCCCGCTCCTCCTCCCGGCTCTCAAGGACACGGCGCTCTAATGATAACCAGGCACACTGGAGGCCTTATCTGCTGGTGACACGCATCCTCCCGTTACCGCGAAACACGAGGACACCCCGGCAATGTGCAGCTCCTCACACCACCTATTACCATACACCATAACCACAAGCGTCCCAGGCCCCCCACTAAGACACCCACACTACTTCGCGGCCTACTTACACTCACCTAGAAGATGGCGCTCACTCGGCCCTCACCGGCTAACAGAGAACGAACGTCCTCCAGACCTAATGAATTTGTCCTTCTGTGACGTAAAGGCAACACCCCCACCACCTCTTCGTCAACATCATTGGTTCTCGTATGTAGAGCCGCTAACAGCCCCGTATCCTCATTGGCTGCTACAGAGGAAGGGCGGATTTGGCCATGTGACGCACGGCAGAACGACTTTTACGTACACTACGTGAGCGTCAGCTGATCGCTGTGACTTGGTGTTTAGTGTATACATAGCTGTGATTGTCTCCAATGTCACTGTGCGAGGTCATCTCTGCTAGGTGACCTTTATCTATAGCGAGTGCCTTGTTGCAGATATATGTTGCTCTCGCTTTCACAAGAGCTTATAAAGCAGTTACTTTTTTATTTTTCTAGACTAAGGGCTCGGTCACAGCAGCCCCATTGATCAGTCCCAGTGCACTTTGCCTTTGTTGCGCTTTACATTTGTGCGTCGTAGCAATGGGTGTCTTTATTGTGCAGCCGTGGGCAGAAGTTTTGAGAATGACACAAATATTCTGTAGCGCTACCCCCGTAGGAGCTGCGTAGTATGTTCAGTCCGCTACTCTGCCTCAGGGTTGCCAACCGCCAGTAAATTTACTGACAGTTTGTAAAAATCAGTGAATTTTACAACTGTCTATGAATATCAGGGTCTGATAATTTGTCATGCTGTGCTGATTTTTTAAGTGTAAACCAATCAAATTATATGATATGAGTATTGGCAGTGTTTCCATGTCGTGTTTGAATACCAATTGCCTTATTTTTTAATGGGAGTTCTGTTATTTTTCAGGTTGTCAGTAAAAAATATTCTCCGCCAGTAAATTTTCTATGTTTTGCCAGTAAAAAATGCTGCGGGAGGTTGGCAACACTGCTCTGCCTCTCAACCCCAATAACAGCCTCTGGCACACCTGGCAATAGTGTAAGTGCAAAGATCAAGGAGAAACCACACATGCTATTATAAAACACAGAAATTGTCTTTACTGTAGTATTTCTGTGGAATAACCATTGGCAATATGTTCAAGGAATGCAATAGAAGAACATTAACTGAAATTATAAGCAATATAGGTCAAAAGTACATTCAGGCTATACACAATGGATAAAATCAGCGCAGCTGGTGCCCTAACGCTTTATGGAAAACTGCTAGCTGAACATCAGATCACAAAGCTCTAGTAAAACATGAAAAAGGTAGGATGCAGTACAGTAATAAATGTATAGATCATGAAAAATCCACATAATATTGTTAGCAGTCCATAAAGAAGTCCATTAAAAAAGAAGAGAAAAGCTTCATGCAGACAGATCCACAGCCAGTGTGCAGAAATGCAAAAAAGATTCTCAGTGACCAATCCCCCAACTGGATAGCGTGCTCGCTCACCTTAATGTTTGACTCCAGTTTTACTAAAGGGTCAAACACGGTTGCCCCCACAGGGGTATCAATTGAGCCCAGACAATCCTATTCCTGGTAGGGATTCTTATGGAGCTTAATCGAGCATAGATGACAACGTCTCTCCACAGTCATCAGAGATAATAATTCAGCAGAGATAGTATGCAGCCATACAAAAAAGAGGGGCACAATCTAAGTGCTCACTGCAAGCACAGTGGACTTTCTGATTAGATGGGAGAATCTTTTTCAGATTGAAGTAACTATCCAGGCAATTGAGTCTGATAAAATGAAGGGCTCTGTTTACAGACTGGGCCAACCCAGTCCCCGTGATGACGTTTATTGGAGGACGAAACATACGTTGGGAGGATGCACTGACGCCACTGCCATAGGATTTTAACTCAGGATTGTTACACGCCGAGCCGGTTGGCTATTTCTATACGTGCAATCTTTCTACACATGGTTGTAAGTGCATGACATTGTATAATTCAACTTTTAAAAAAGTTATTATACTAATGCAAGTTTGCTTCCACATGATTGGGGATTGGCCCTAGGAATGGAGCTGGTGTTGGGAATATGTTCTCCGGGGAGAAGGTCTTCACATCCCCTAGTGGGACCCTGGCCGGGTGAGAGCCACAGGCGTTCCTCTTGCTTACATCTGGTAAGCGGCATTGTTTGTCAGGTGGTGGTTTTCGTACACCTGTCTGTCACCACTAGCACATGGTGTGATTTATTTATCTATCAACTTGACTACATTTATGCTACATTAAGGACTTTGATCTATTAACTTTTTCCATCTATCCAATTCACCTTTTTTGTCATTTTGTGGATCACGACCCAAATATGAACTATTTTTAATTATTTTATCTACCGTGGAGTTTGATATATAATTCATTTTGTATGTGATGTGTTGTATTGCTAGTGCAGTCTTTTTTGTATTATATACTCCAGAATGTTATGAAGAGTGATCAGATGAATTGCAATTAATTGCAAAGTCCCTCTTTGCCATGAAAATGAACATAATCTCATAAAAAAACATTTCCACTACATTTGCAAAGAAGGCTTCAGGGTACCCACGAAAGTCCAGCAAACACCAGCACCATCTACTACAGTTGATTTAGCTGTGGGATCGTGGCACCACCAGTGCACAGCTTTCTCACGAATGGCAGCAGGCAGGTGTGAGTGCATCTGGTTGTATATGCGGTTCACTCAGAACAGAGGCCAGTCACCAGTGGGGTACCACAAGGCTCTGTACTGGGTCCTGTTCTATTTAACCTATATGTAAGTGATATAACTAAAGGTTTGCTGGGCAATGTATGTCTCTTTGCTGATGATACAAAGGTGTGTAATAGGGTTGATATTCCTGGAGGTGTCTGTAACATGGAACATGATTTGGCATTACTGGAAGATTGGTCAAAGCAGTGGAGGCTGCAGTTCAATATTTCTAAATGTAAAATAATGCACCTAGGAAATAAGAATCCCCTTAGAGAGTACAGGATTGGGGATACAGTGTTAGGTAGCACTACAGAAGAAAAATATATGGGGGTGCTTATTTCAGATGATTGCAAAATGAGCAAACAGTGTGACCAGGCAGTGGGAAAAGCACTGGGGCTGACCGGGAACAGCGCCCAAAGTCAGGAGTTAGGACGTCTACCACAGTCGCTAATTGTGTACCTCTGCATGAAAGGAAACCGCGGCTGCCCTGCTCCTGTAGGAATGTGAATAACAGTGAGAGATAAGGCACTTGTCACTGGATCCTGGAGAGGAAATAGTAAATTGTGAAAAGTCTGCAAAACCTAGCAGCCCAGGTGAGCTCCTGGGGAAGAGCTTGAGTCAAATATTGTAGCAAGAACCGGTGTAGGCGCTTAAGTGCAGCTATATAGTGCGATGACAAAGTATATGTATATCTTTCAGGCACATTTAGGGTGACAACAGTCTTCAGATTAATCAAGATCAGGCAGCATTGGGCCAGGAGAATATTCCAAACAAAAAAGTTTATTTGAAAAGCACATACTTAAAACAGATCTGTTCCTTCATTGCCAGCCGCTGTTTGTGCTAAACAATCCGGGAGGCTTGGATGGTAATCTAAGATGGAAGGATCCTGGGCTGTGCACCAGTGAGGGACGGCTGTGATGACAATGAGAAGCTCCAAGTCCTCTGGGGTTGATAGCCCAACACAGGTGATGTGCCTGGTGCCAGGCTGGGATGCAGCCTGCCATAATGGAGGGGGAATCACTGGGAGCCGCACAGCCCTTCTTAGGTGTGAGCCAACTGGCCCAATGCTGCCTGGTTTTGATTAATCTAAAGACTGTTGTCATCCTAAGTGTGCCTGAAAGATATACATATCCATTCTCAAATGTAAAAATGTGCCCTGCTCCCATGTAATTGTGTGCCATGCTCCCATGTTCCCATCTCCCATTTTCCCTGCTTCCATGTGCCCTGCTCCCATCTCCTCTCCCATGTTCCCTGTTCTCATGTTCCCTGCTCCCATATTCCCTTCTCCCATGTCCCCTGCTCCCATCTCCCATGTTCCCTGCTCCCATCTTCCCTGCTCTCATGTTCCCTGCACCCATCTACCATGTTCCCTGCTCCCATGTTCCCTGCACCCATATCCCATGTTCCCTGCTCCCATCTTCCCTTCTCCCATCTCCCATGTTCCCTGCTCCTTTCTCCATCTCACACCAGGCACACACAACCAAAGTGAAACTGCAAATATGTAAATCGAAAAGTGGAACCAGGTGAACATAGAAAATATGTGTTGTCTCAATAACAAATAAATAAATAAGTATCTATGTGTCTATGAGGGGAGGCCCACCTCCAGAACACATAGAAAACCTTAATATGAAGAGTAGTTATAAAAAATTTTGTTAAGTATGACAACTTCTGGGGTATCACTCTAGACCAATCAGGACCATAAAAGTTCATAGTAAGAGTTCAAACAGTTTGTGCAAATCTTCAGAAAATGGGGAATCCTTAGATGAGGGGGTATAACCTATGGGGGTCCCTGAGGGGACTATGGAACGCCATAACTGTGTAAGTTAAAGGCTTACCAGACAGCCAGTAAAAACGCACCTCAACAGAATCCACCAAAGACAAGGACTTCTCCAGGAAAGATGGAACCCGGCTTTATTTCTGTATTGGTGTCACCAATCGGGCGCTCCGCTGTCTGGTGTGTCCTTTTCAGGGTGATGTAAGATGGTAGCTTCCACCGTCCTTTACCTTCAGGGACTCTAGTAAAGTACCAGATAGAAGTAGAAAAAGACCTCACATAGTGTAAATCAGTAAAAACTGAGTTTATTGAAAAGATAGTATTGCACTTACATCCAAATTGGAAACAACAAGCTTGTCTCAAATATGGCGCAACAGCATAGGGTCAGCAGTCACCCGACATGTTTCATCCTCATGGAAATCATCTGGGGTATTTTTTATGTTCACCTGGTTCCACTTTTTGATTCACATATTTGCAGTTTCACATTGGTTGTGTGTGCCTGGGATGGGAGGACCGAAGAACTTGAGGGCTTCGTTCCCTCACCCTGGTCATATACACACACACATATTTGTGATGTCTATTTCATAACAATATTTTTTAAATTTTTTATGTATACATCTTGATGCATCCCTTATAAGGTACTCTACCTAGAGTGCATTTATATTGAAGTAAAGTGCACATCACCTTCTCACATTTCTCCCTTATCTCTTGTCCACTACTCATCATTAAGACTAGCGGCATCCCCAAGTCCTAATTAGCGCTACACAGTAACCCCCACTATATTTGCACAATTTGTTTGATTGTGGTGTTGGAGGCTGTTGGGACTCATATTTAGCGCAGTATTTCTCCTAACATTGTTTCTCCCGTCTCCCCTACTCCCATGTTCCCTTTTCATGTAATCATGTGCCCTGCTGTCATGTGCCCTTTTCATGTAATCATGTGCCCTGCTCTCATGTGCCCTGCTTCCATATAATCATGTGCCATGTAAATATGTGTGCTGCTGCCATGTACTGTGCCCTGCTTGCCCCCTGTTCCTTGCCCTGCTGCTGCCACCCTGTACGCTGCTATCAAGTTGGAACCAAAACTGTGCAGAAAAAACAAGTAAAAGTTTCACATTAAACAGGAAGGTTTTAATATTTATTCTAGTATTTAATACTATTTTTAAAAATAATTGTTATATCTACAGCTCACGGATCACACCGATGTTCTGTGACCGGTCGATATGAAAATTATTTCAGGGGTTCCCCAAGATTTCAGACTGTTTGCCAGGGGTTCCTCGACGGTAAAAAGCTTGAGAAACACGGATATAGATCTTTAGTGAGACCTCACTTAGAATACTGTGTCCAGTTCTGGACACCTCACTTACAAAAAGATATTGATAAGATATAATGAGTTCAGAGACGGATAACAAAAATGGTGAAAGGTCTGGGGGATAATACATATCAAGAGCCACTTCAGGAACTTAATATGTACAGTCTGGAGGAAAGAAGGAAAAGGGGAGACATGATTGAAACCTTTAAGTACATCAAGGGGGAGAATAAGGTTCAGGAGGGCAGTCTTTTCAATATAAAACCAAAATCAAGAACACGGGGACATGACCTCAAACTAACTGGAGGAAAGTTCAAAACAAATCTGTCAGGAAGTTCCACAAGACTTTCCCATAAGAATGCCCTTTCCATTGCGCGGGAGCACGCACGGGCGCACTAGTGACGATCATGACGCCAAACAGCCTATTTAAACTGAACAGCACCATGCAGCCAGTGCTGTCCGTTCTACAGCATTCCTTTGTCTCCCAGCGTTCTGTTTCTGAGAGTTCCTGTACCTGTGACCTGACTTATCCTGACTACTGCTTGTCTGCTGCCTGCACCGACCCCGGCTTACCTTTGACTACCCACTTGCCTGCTCCTTGTGTGTACCTTGTTGTTCTGTGTACCTTGTTGCCCGCCAGTTGCCGACCTCTGACTGAACCTGACTATTCTTACCTGCACCTCTTGTACTGCACTGCCTGACTGCTGCTGACCCGGCCTGTACCGACTAATCTTCTACCTCCAAACGAGTCCTTGGAACCTCCACCTACCATATCAAGATGCATACGAGCCCTCATGCCATCCTGCACTCCCGAACCACCTGTCTGTACTACCAGGGGTAGAATAAGCGAATAAGGGTTGTAAGAGAGGTTGCCTCCTGCATAAGTCAGACTCTACCACCAGGTACGTGACAGCAATGGACAGCCATGTCCGAGTCTGTGCAGGGGCCCTCTCCCATGGACGAACTCTGTCTGCATTTGGCTGGACTCACCCAAGCAGTTAAGAGCCTGCAGGAGGGCTACACCCGGCTTGAAAGCCATGTTTTGGAGCTTTCATCACCAGCTTCACCAGTGACCAGCCAGCCAGCAACCCGCACCGTTGTCACCCTACCAACGGAACCCAAGGTCCCATTGCCTGAATGTTTCTCTGGGGACCGTAGGAAGCTTTATTTCGCCCTTCAGCCTCGCACCTTCTCCCTTGAAGCCACGAAGGTGAGCCTAGTGAGCCCCAGTCCTTTGCCCATCAGTTCCTTGAGCAGAAGTCACCCAAAGTCTCTGATCTATCCCTGTTCTTCAGGGTGATCGCCCAACTTTATGAACATCTGCACCAGGCTGCGACCACGGAGGCCTCACTACCTGCCCTCCAGCAAGGCCATTGTCCAGCCGAAGATTACGTTTCTGAGTTCAGGCGCTGGTGCCCCCTCTTGGCCTGGAATGATGTGGCTCTCTGCTATCAATTTTACCTGGGCCTAGCGGAACCCTTGAAGGATGAACTGGCCTGTTTCGGGGTGCCTTCAACCCTGGACACCTTAATCAATCTTTCCATTCAAATTCACTGATGCCTCAGAGAGCGCAGGGCAGAGATATCCACAGGAGTAACCCGGCCTACCTGGATGTTACCCTGGTTTCCCAGTTATCCAAGCCCGGCTCCTTCTGTGCCCTTAGCAACTCCCTCCACTCCGGATCTGTCTGAACCAATGCAATTAGGTCTGCTTCGCTTGCCGACGAAGCAATAACCTCTGCCTCTACTGTGGAGAGCCCGGGCATTTCGTGAGAGCCTGCCCGCGAAGCTTGGTAAGTGCCTTTCTGTCACCACTGATGCTGTACCATCTGTGCCTACTAATGCCTCACATTTAGCCCTTTCCATCTCTCTACAGCTCCCAGGAAGGAGTATCTCAGTCCGCGCAATTATTGACTCTGGAGCGTGCAGCTTCTTCGTGGACTTGTCATTTGAAACACAACATCAGATCCCTCTGCGACCCAAGTCCCGCAGTAAGACTGTCCATTTGGCAGATGGGACCACTATGAAGTCTGGCCTAGTTACACAGGAAACTGTTCCTTTAACTGCCCCAATGGCCAACGGCCATCAAGAACTTCTTCTCCTGGATGCCATCGCCTCTCCTCTCTTTCCCATCATACTTGGATTACCCTGGCTTCAGCCACACAATCTCAGCATTAACTGGGCCACGGGGGATAAAATTCCAGTCTGCATACTGTCACCTGCACTGTCTACCAAGGGTCTCTGAAATGTACCCCACCCTGCTATGCATGGATACTGACCCGGAGCCTGGTGTCCATCAGTCCGTTCCCTCAGTATACCACACTTACATGGATGTCTTCAGTAAAAAAGGTGCAGAGACTCTTCCCCCTCACAGGCCCTATGACTGCTCTATCAAGCTCCTGCCTGAAGTACCCTTCAGTAGAATTTATCCTTTGACAGAACTCGAATTGGGCACCCTAAAGACTTACATAGATAAGACCCTAAAGAAGGGGTTCATTTGTCCGTCCACTTCCCTTGCCGGAATAGGTATCTTCTTCGTGGAGAAGAAGGATCACACCCTGCGTCCCTGCAATGATTATCGGGAGCTCAATAAAGTTACGGAGAAGAACAAATACCCTCTTCCCCTGGTTCCAGAATTGATCTCCGTGGGGCCTACAATATGGTATGGATTAGAGAGGGTGATGAATGGAAGACAGCATTTCACACCCGGTTCGGTCATTACGAATACCTGGTAATTCCGTTTGGTCTATGCAATGCCCCTGCCACGTTCCAGCACTTCATCAACGATATCTTCAGAGACTTTCTTGATCTTTTTGTTGTGGTATACCAGGATAATATCTTGATCTTCTCCCCCTCCTTGGAAATTCATCGCAATTACGTTAAGAGTGTTCTGGGTCGCCTCCGTCAGCATGGTCTTTACGCCAAGCCCGAAAAGTGTGAGTTCAAGCAACAAAGCATACAGTTCCTCGGGTTGATCCTATCGGTCAAAAGCATCAAGATGGACCCTCAGAAGGTCTCCGCCATCCTGGATTGGCCAACACCTGCTGATAAGAAAGCAATCCAACGCTTCATTGAGTTGGCTAACATTTATCGGAAATTTACAGGGGATTCTCCTCTATCATTTCGCCCATCACCCAATTAACCAGACAAGGTATCCGGCTCCAGTGGTCTTCTGAGGCACAGGCAGCTTTTAAAAAAATGCAAAAACTTGTTCACTTCTGCACCTATCCTAAGATATCCGGATCCTGCTCTGCCATATGTCTTAGAGGTTAATGCATCCGAGATAGGGGTCGGTGCTATCCTACCCCAAAGACAAGGAGCTAAAGTGCTGCTCCACATAGTAGCCTTTTTTTCATGCAAACGTTCAATGGCCGAGAGAAACTATGATGTAGGAGATCATGAACTCTTGGCAATTAAGTCGGCATTAGAGGAATGGCGGTACCTACTGGATGGAGCTGCACACCCATTTCTAATATATACAGACCACAAGAACCTGGAGTACTTGAGAGTTGCTAAAAGACTGAAGCCACGACAGGCCAGGTGGGCTCTGTTTTTCTCCAGGTTCACATTCCACATTACCTACAGGCCCGGGTCCAAAAATACTAAGCCAGACGCGCTCTTGTGCATGTTCAACGCACCTGGAGTTCTGGCTTCTCCTGATACCATCCTGCCTCCCAGAAGCTTTCTGCTATTGCAAGAAGAGGTGCTGTCACAGATCAGACAGGCCACTACGGGGGCAGCCCCCCTTCCTGAAATTAACCTGCAGTCAAAGGATGGCCTGCTCTGGTACAATAACAGCATCTTTGTGCCGGAAGATCTCCGGGCCACAGTCTTAGAACTCTGTCACGACCACCGGCTGGCTGGGCACTTTGGGGTGCACAAAACCACTGAACTTTTTTTTTCTTTTTAATCAGGAAAGAGTTTTATTGGGTTATAACAGGATAGTAGAAAGCATACAATCCAAGGTGCAGCAGGCACCAATAAAATAACAAAATAAGTGACACCGATGTACATATCAGGTAAAGGATACTTATTCAATCAAGTCTCTGCCTCTGCCGTTACCAATTTAAGGAGCTGTGGTCTACCGTGAGGGTAAGACTCCGGATCGTGCCTCCACTGTTCAGCATTGGGGTATTGGAGAGGCACACCTAGCCTGCCACCCCAGGGCTTTTGTTGAAATTTGTGTATGTGGGTACTCATCTCATACATAAAAAGATATAGAAGTGCGAAAGCAGTCCTATTCTTCACAGGTGGAGTGATTATCCAACCACCTATCCCAAATTTTGTGGTATTTGTTTGGGCATCCCCTGTGAATATATAGTACTTTCTTATAGGGTAAACTGTCGTTGATGGCCCCCCTCCAGTGTTGCAACGTGGGAGGCGTCTCCCTAAGCCAGACCCTGGCAATCATTATTCTGGCCATGAAGAGTGTTGTTTATCTGCTTCTGATATGTGGAGAAGGCCCAGTAGGCACTGTTTAGGGCAGAGGGTTAGAGGAGAGCCCATTTGATCGTGTAGGAAATTGACCACCTGACTCCAGTACCCCTGAATGTAGGGACATGTCCACAGCAGGTGATAGAATGTGGCTTCTGGGTCTGCACACCTAGGGCAAGTGGAATCCCGATTAGCCTGATATTTAGAAACACAAAGTGGTGTGAGGTAGGACCTGTGGAGTATATACAGGTGGGTTAGACAGTCAGAGAGCTTGGGAGAAAACAGTTTGCAGTTCCCAAGGATCTCCTCCCAGTCCTCATCTGCAATCTCTCCAACATCAGTCTCCCACCACGCTTTTAGCCGATAGGCCTCTTCAGAGACTGTAGGCAACATTATATGATTGTAGAAGGTGGAGATGAGCTTTTTGGGGTCCTGCCCGTTAATTATATCCAACAGGTAGGGGGTGTCAAGGTTGGGGAAGGGTGTTGAGAGAGTGACGGAGTTGGAGGTACCGGAAGAACATGTGATTGGGTAGCCCAAGCCCAACCATAAGCTCCTGAAATGTTTTCACCCCGCTGGTGCCTAGGACCTGGGAGAGGTATATAATGCCCTTGCCGATCCATTGGTTCAGCGCAGGTACCGTCAGAACCTCTGGCAGGACTGGGTTATCCCACAGTGGCGTATGGGTATGGAATGGGGAGGCATTTGTGTATTTCATGGCCTGATGCCAAATTCGATGGTGATAGTATAGCATTAGTCCTTGGTCGTTTCGGTGGGGCGGTCGGCGAACTCCACATAGGATGGCCTGAAGAGGGTGGGAAACTGGGTACGGGAGGTCCTAGCAAACTAGAGTGAGATATCTATTGCTGTCCACGTCCTTGAAGTAGTAGAAGTGGGATAATTGGGCAGCTACATAGTATTTGGCAGGGTCTGAAAGGGATGTACCTCCAAGATTTGTGGGGGCTTTCAGGACCCGCCATGGTAATTTGTGACGGGAGGTTCCCCAGATAAAGGAGTTGAGGATGGATTCCAGTGATTGAAATGTACGCAGCGAAATGTAAAATGGGGCGTGCCAGAACATATATAGAAGCTTGGGGAGCAATATCATTTTAATTACGTTTATACGTCCCATAACTCCCGGGGGGGTCGGGACCAAATCTGTGTTTTGCTCTTAAAGAGTGCGTACAGGGGTTCGAAGTTAAGTTTATTGTACTCCATTGGAGAGCGGGATGCCTGGATGCTTAAATACCGAATTTGGTCAGTCCTGATCAGAGGGAGGGAAGCCTGCTCATGTGTGGGGGCACCTATGTCTAGTGGAAGGATCTGGGATTTGGTTCAATTTATCTGTAACCCCGAGAATTCGCCAAAGGTTCGAATAAGCTGTAGCCGATAGAGACGGACCAGCATCCTCCAAATACAGAAGCATATCATCCGCATAGAGGCTAATAGTTTCGATTAGCAGTCCCAGACGGAGACCTTTTGTATCTGGATGTGCCCGGATAGCGATGGCAAGGGGTTCTACGGCAAGTGCAAAAGTAAAGGGGATATGGGGCAGCCCTGTCTGGTACAGCGTGAAAGAGAAAAAGGGACTGAAATCCTACCGTTCACCTGTATACGGGCGGTAGGGGCCTTGTAAAAAATTTGTAACCATGTTATGAAGTTCGGACCGAAGCCAAACCTGCGCAGGCATTCCCATAGATACCCCCACTCCACCGAGTCAAACGCCTTTGCGACGTCAAGGCTAACCACAACCCTGGACCCAGTATTGTCATGCGATGCCTGGAGATTCATAAATAATCGCCGTAGGTTAAAAGCTGTATTCTGGGGGCGCATGCGCGAAGCCGTCCATGCTAGTCGCATAGGAACGGAGCTCCGCACCTAGGGAGGACGCCGCGGCTAACACCTGCCGATCCGGACACCCCAACCCACCTGCATCGCCTGCAGAAGTGCCCGTGACACCCAAGCGCCCTGAGAGATGGTCCTCGGAGGGTCGCGCAACATGGTGAAGGCAAAGAATATACGTGAGGCCCTGGCTCAGGCCTCCTCCAAGATGGCGGCGGACGCCGCCCGGCGCTCAAGCAGCTCATCCCAGCGATCGCCGAGGAGGCCACAGATCCCGCACAGAGATGAGGGTGAGTCTGAGGGTGAAATAGAGCCATCCCCCGGGCCTTCTTTCTCACAGGACTCACAATCCGCCCTTATGGCGCAGTTTGAGAAACTCCTTCATAAAGCCCTAAAGCAGACCTCAGATCAGATCACAGATCTCCTTACCAAAGAAATAAGGGAGTTAGGTCACCGCACAGATGAGTTAGAACAGAGAGTGGAGGACATTGAAGCACATATGCACAATCAAACTGAGGAGATAGCTTTATTAAAGGAGGAAAACAACAACCTACACCTTCAACTTGAGGAATTTGAGAACAGGGCCAGACGCTCAAACGTACGGATTAGAGGGATCCCAGAGACAGTACTCGATGTACAATCTACAGTGACTGCCCTCTTTCAGGAACTCATACCAGCCATCCCTATAGAGCGCCTGGAGATGGACCGGGTCCATAGGGCCCTGGCTCCTAAAAAAGATGGAGGCCCACCACGCGATATCATCGCTAAGCTTCACTCCTATAAGACAAAGGAACAACTCCTTCAGGCAGCCCGCCAGAAGGAGTCACTCCGCTTTCAAGGATACAGCTATCAACTCTTTGCTGATTTATCCCAGGCCACAATAACACGCCGGAGATCCCTAAAGCCTCAGCTACAGATCCTACAACAGCATCAGATCGCTTACACTTGGGGCTTCCCATTCTCCATCAAATTCACTTATAATGGCCGCAAACACCAATGTAAAACACAGGCTGACCTTTGTTCTCTCCTCCAGGATTTGAATCTCTCCCCACCAGGCTCCAGCCAGAAGGACCAACGCAACAGGCGTCGCTCGATCTCCTTATCTCCACAAAAGAACCAACCCTCCACCTCTGCCAGCGATGACCGCAATCTCCACAAAAGGGGTAGATTCACCCCCGCTGCAACAGATAACCTGGATCCCATGGACTGAGGTATGGCACTAACTTCCTTTAACTACACTCCCTCACCCTGGAGTACACTGGCAAGCATGGACTCTGGCCATTGGCACGCTTCTCTCCACCTCTCATTTGCTTGCCACTGTACCTCAGTGACTTGATGTCATCACCAGTCTTCGGCTGTTGAAGAGCCCTCCCTCCAACCCTCAATCTCAAAGA
>BLSH010159121.1:145967-169703 GCA_018402905.1 Glandirana rugosa
GCACCCATTCGATGATGACCACTCGATCGTCACTTGTCCGGGCGGACTCCTGTTAGGCGGGTAGTCTCCTTCACACCTGCTCCCCCTTGCCCCTTTGCCCCTCAAATCCATTTCCATCCATCCCCACTAGTACAGGTCTCACCCCAACAACTTCGCCCTCATAGAACAGACTATATCCCTACTTTTATTACCACAGCCTCTCAGCTCCGGAAATTCAGAACAATTCCACATAAGACTCTTCACCTGTCAGACCCCTCACCCTAATCTAGGGTGAAGCGGGGCTACCCCCCTGTCTGGGCGCAGATTGTCCCCATTGGGGCGCCGAGATGGGCGGATTGTCCTCAGGCGGGCCTGTTCACTGCTAGCTCACCAGTAGTAGCTTACCCACGGTTTGTCTCCACACCCCCGGCCATTGAGTGGAAGCTCCTTCTCAATATACCAGGAAATGTGTGTGTGACCACGCTTCTGCCCCACTGTCAATGCCTTTTCTAAGTTGAGTCTGTTTTTTATGCTTTTATATCCCTGTACCACTGTTTGTACTTGTACTCTACAATAAAACTTTTGAAAAGAAAAGCTGTATTCTTGGTCAGGGTGGATCAGCCCAAGAATGACCTTGTTGAGGCGTAGCGATATAATTTTTGCCAGGATTTTAACATCTAGCTGTAACAGCGAGATGAGGCGATATGACTCAGGGAGTGCGGGACCTTGCCAGGCTTGGGGATTAAAAGAATAAGGGCCTCCCCCTTTGTGACAGGGACGGTGCGTGATTCAAACATGTGAGCATATAATTCTTTTAGTCTGGGTACTATAACTTTTCTGAATTGGATGTAAAACTCCAGAGGCAGCCCGTCCAAGACAGACGAATTGGAGGGCGGGAGGCTGGCTAAGGCTTCCTCTATGTTGTCTGTGGTGATCGGGGCTTCCAGCTGTCTAAACTGTTGGGTGGTAAGGCTGGGAAATTCTATGTTCTGTAAGAATGTTGTCAATTCCTCATGTGTGTGTTGGGCCGTGGAGGAGTAGAGAGCTGAGAAGAAGGTTTTAAATTCTTCAACAACAAGGTCAGGATCAGTGATCATGTCTCCACCAGCAGTCCAAAGGCTAACCACCACCTGGGGCGTATAGTCAAGGTGTGCCATATAGGCCAACAGTTTTCCAGCCCTTTCACCATGCTCAAAGATCCTTTGCCTGCTGAAGAAGATATGCTGTTTGGCCTTCTCATAGTGAAGCTGGTTAAGAAGCCTGGCCTGCAATCGCAGGCGAGATGCGTTGGCTGGGGAGGGGTCAGCTAAGAAGGATTGCTCTATGGAGTGGACATTGCTTGTTGTACTATTAGAAGTGGTCTCATTCCCTCTGTAGACCTTCTACGCCTGGGAGAGTGGATAGGCAAAAGGGGTTTAAGCGCCAAACAGGGAGCGACACTGGGGCTCGTAGCCAGGGAGTGATAGGACAGTATGCGGGTACTAATTCCCGCCCCAAGAAAGCTGGGCATTAGTGGGGGTGAAATCAGGATATAATCTATCTGGGACGTGGTGGAGTGGGCTGGTGTGAAGCATGTATATTGTCTGTATCGCCAGGTGTCTGTTAAGAAAAACTCCGTAAGAAACCTGCCAAATCTAGTAATACGGGACAAGGTGAGGGTAGGAGCGGGAGGGCTGAGTCTATCAAGGTCAGGGTCTACTATGGTATTAAAATCTCCAAACCAGATGGCTGGTGTGGTGGGAAATTGAGCCATAAAAGCTATACCCCCTTGAAGCACAGTAAATTGAAATGGTGGGGAATGTAAAAGGCTTGTATGAGAACTTCAATACCATAAATCAAAGCATATAAAAACAGAAACCTACCCTGGGGATCCGACCGCAGTGTGAGAAGTTGAAACTGGACCGTCTTGGCAATTAGGATAGCTATGCCTCCTGAGTGGCTAGTATAGGGAGCTTGATAGAGCCAACCGACCCAGGGTCTCTTGAGCGCCATTTGTAATTGACCTGTAATGTGGGTTTCCACTAGTACAGAAATACCCTGAGGGATTTAAGGTGGGCAAGGGCAGCTAGGCATTTAGGTTTTGCATGGAGGTCTCTGACATTCCATGTCACTATTTTAAGAGAGGCCATGGCAACATGGGGGAGTGCTGGAGTGCGGTCGGATTCACAAGGCGTGCACAGAGCCAGCGGTAGTGCATGCATTTATAAAACACACACCACCATCGCATAGACATCGGAATACATAAAAAAAAAAGGCACAGTATTTAAATGCAGAGGCAAAGTATTCAGTACCATCAGAGTATAATAAGCAGCAGAGCGAGCATTGGCAGAGGCAGTATACTGAGAACTAGTGGAAAAGATGCAGTTACAGTCAATACATCTATACATCAGTGACTTAATAACTATTTACAGAGATTCCTCAAACACACTAGACCAGCAAAAGAGGAACAACATACTGCTGCCCAGTAAAGTCACATAACATAAAGTCAAATAAAGGAAACATAGCATATGAGTGATCCAAAAAAAAGGGTATAAAAAAGAAAACCAGATAAAAAGGTATGGGGTTCCAGAGGATCTGTGAGGGGTTGGGGGGCAATCCAAAACTGAAAAGCACCCACTGGTACTGGGTGCGTTGTCCCTGAGTGAATTAGTCTGGCAATGTGGGTGGGGGGAGGTAAAGGGTGAGAAAAGAACTGGGACATAAACATTGCCTGCTCTGGTGCAATCATAAAATGGGGACTGTAGTAATATCATTGCAAGGAGAACACAAGGGATAGGAGTCCGAGGGCTGCAGCACTCTCGCACGGGTGTTCACAGCTGAAAAGGGGACCATATATTGTCAGGGTGTGGAAGAGGTAGAATATTCAAAAGAGGGGGTATCAATTCACTCACAATGTCCAAAAGGAGAAAAGGGTGTATAGCCAAGCCGGGTCATCCGTGCTTGGAGAAGTGCCATCTGCGTAGCCCAAGAATCCTCCAGATGAGGGACGGTCTCATGCGGGTGCCAATCCGGCCACTGCGCACTGTTCCAGCCAGGCTTGTGCTGAGACCGGGCCATCAAAGAAGAGTGCCTTATTGTCTTTCACAACACGGAGCCTCGCCGGGTAGAGCATAGAATAGGTCAGATGACGAATCCGGAGTTGCCTTTTGATTTCAGTGAACTGTGCTCTCTTCTTCTGGACTTCGGCATAAAAGTTTGGGAAGACCGCCATGTGCGCACTGCCGATGGAAATGTTGCCCTTCTCTCTGGTGAGCCTCAGGATGGTGTCCCGGTTACTAAAATTAAGAAATTTGGCGATAAATGCACACATGGAGCTCCGCTCGGCGGGGGTCTTGCAGCCAGGCGATGGGCGTGCTCCACTACGAAGGAAACCGAGAACGCCTCTCTGCCAAAGGTGGTAATCAACAGGTTCTCTAGGAAGGTAGGTGGTTCAGAGCCCTTGGCCGTTCTGGGAGGCCAACAAACCGGAGATTACACCTCCAGAGCCGGTTCTCCATGTCATCTTGCTTTTGCAGAACTGCACTGAGCTGATGTTGAAGCCACTCAGTAGTCACCTGTAGCGGCGGTAGCTCATCCTCCAAGCGGCTGAAGCGGTGCTCTGACTCGGTTACCCTTTCTCGCAGCTTCTGCGTGTCCTACCGAATAAGAGAGATATCCACTTTTATTTCCTCAATCATGGAGGTGAGTGAGGTCCAACACAGGGACACAGCTTCCAGTATTTTCTCTGTATCTCCCGCCGGTGTCTCAGAGTCTGAGGAGGGAGCAATGCCATCTTCTCCAGCCAGGTCTCTCTCCTCGTGGCGATACTTGTCTAGTTTGGCAGCAGCACCCAGTTTTTTTGATTTGGCACTCGACATGATTGTGGACCCCTGTGGAGAGCCGCAGCAGTGAAGTGGGCAAAAAAGAACCGAATTTAAGTCCCCAGGATCAATAAAACAGGATGAAGAACAGCGGAGCTTTTACTCAGTGCACCCTACGCCATGAAGCTCCAGGCCACGCCCCCAAAAACCTCTGAACTTTTAAAGCGCACGTTCTGGTGGTCACAATCAGGGAAGGACTGTAAGAGCTATGCTGAATCTTGCATCACTTGCAACCAGAATAAGTGTAGCTGAACCCAGTCTTGGGGCCTACTGAAACCCCTGTCTGTTCCAGAGAGACCTTGGAGTAGAATATCTGTAGATTTCATTGTGGAACTGCCTCCGTCTGCAGGGTTCTCCACCATTTTCGTGGTGGTGGACAGACTAACCAAGATAGCCCACTTTTTGCCAATGAAAGGCAAACCCTTGACCCCAGAAACAGCAAGAATTTTTGTGAAAGATTGTCAGACTCCACAGGATACCTACGGACATGTGGTCCGATCGAGGAGTACAATTCACTTGCAGATTCTGGAGATCGCTATGCAAATCTTTGAAAATCAGACTGTCCTTCTCTTCCACATATCATCCCCAGTCCTGACAAACGGAAAGAACCAATCAGACACTAGAGCAATACTTGTGTTGCTTCTTGTCCCTCACTCAGGATGACGCTCTTACCGTTGGCAGAGTTCGCATATAACAACTCTGTTCATTCTGCCACCCATCAATCACCATTCTTTGCCAACTATGGGATTCACCCATCCTCCTGTCCAACGTCTGTCCTGAAGGTCCTGGGCCAGCTGTGTTTAACATGGTGAATTTCTTCATTTGCAATAACAAACTTTTGCAGGAGACGATGACAAAGACCCAGGCTTACAATAAGAAGATTTATGAGAGAGGGAGGCAGGGAGAATTGAACCTGGAACCCGGCAATCGGCTTTGGTTGTCTACCGTTAACTTGAGACTGGCATGCCCCTCCAAGAAATTAGACCCAAAATTTGTGGGACCTTTTCCCGTAAAGAGGAAAATTAACGATGTGGCCTACGAACTGGAGTTGCCAGAATAATTTTGAATACACCCCGTCTTCCATGTATCCCTGCTGAAACCAGTGGTTCCTGATCCGTTCCCTGACAAGAGAGAGCTGGTCCGCCTGCACTGGTGCTGATTGATGGGATGCAGGAATTCGAAGTGGAGTCCATTTTGGATTGCAGGAAGAGGGGTGGCAGTATCCAGTATATAGTTAAATGGAAGGGCTACAGCCTCAAAGATAATGCGTGGGAAAACCAAAGACCAACATTCATGCGGAGGAGTTAATTGAATCATTCAAGAGAAACCATCCAGAAAGAGTGGCCCGGTTGGGCAATCAGAAGCTGCCCCTTGGGGGGGGGCAATGTCAGGAAGTTCCACAAGACTTTTCCAGCAGAATGACCTTTACATTGTGCAGGAACGCTTGTGCACACGGCAGGTGTGAGCGGGGGCGTGCACGGACGCGCTAGTGATGATCATGGCGCCAAACAGCCTATTTAAATCAAATGGTGCTGTCCATTCTACAGTGTTTGTGTCTCCCCCCAGCGTTCTGTTTCTGGGAGTTCCTGTACCTGTGACCTGGCTTATCCTGACTACACCTTGTCTGCTGCCTGTACCGACCCCGGCTTACCTTTGACTACCCACCTGCCTGCTCATTGTGTACCTTGTTGCCCGCCAGTTGCCGACCTCTGCCTGAACCTGGAAGCTCCACCTACCATATCAAGACTCATACGAGCTCTCGTGCCATCCTGCACTCCCGAACCACCTGTCTGTACTACCAGGAGTTCCCGAATCAGGGTTGTAAGAGGTTGCCTCCTGTATAAGCCAGACTCTACCACCAGGTATGTGACATAATCTTAGAAAGTATTATTTTACTGAAAGGGTGGTTGATGATTGGAATAAACTACCAACAGAGGCTGTGAGACAGTCAACAGTAAATGGCTTCAAACATGCTTGGGATAAACATAAATCTATAGTCAGAAAATGAGGTTGATGGGAACCCCCCCCCCCCCAAAAAAAAGGGGAAGACTCGATGGACTACTCAGTCTTTTTTCTGCCGTCACTTTTCTATGTTTCTACAGTGAGGCAAAGACTTTTGGAGGATGGCCTGGTGTCAAGAAGGGCAGCAAAAAATCCACTTCTCTCCAGGAAAATCATCAGGAACAAAATTATATTCTGCAGAAGGTTCAGGGATTGGACTGCTGAGGACTGGGGTAAAGGCATTTTTCTCTAATGAATCCCCTTTTCTGATTGTTTGGGGTATCTGGAAAAACCTTGATCGGAGAAGAAAAGGTGAGCGCTCCCATCAGTCTTGTGTCAAGCCAACAGCGAAGCATCCTGAGACCATTCATGTGTGGGGTTGCTTCTCAGCCAAGGGTTGGGCTCCCTCACAATTTTGCATAAGAACACAGCCATGAATAAAGAATGGTACAAAAACATCCTCCGAGAGCAACTTCTCCCAACCGTCCAAGAACAGTTTGGTGACGAACAATGCCTTTTCCAGTATGATGAAGCACCTTGCCATAAGGCAAAAGTGATAACTAAGTGGCTTGGGGAACGAAACATTGAAATTTTGAGTCCATGGCCAGGAAACTCCCCAGACCTTAATCCCATTGAGAACTTGCGATCAATTCTCAAGAGGCAGGTGAACAAAAAAACCCCACAAATTCTGACAAACTCCAAGCATTGATTATGGAAGAATGGGCTGCCATCAGTCAGGATGTAGCCCAGAAGTTGATTGACAGCATGCCATGGCAAATTGCAGAAATGCTGAAAAAGAAGGGTCAACACTGCAAATATTCACTCTTTGCATAAACTTAATGTAATTGTCCATAAAAGCCTTTAACCCTTATGCAATTCTTGTAATTATATTTCAGTATATCATAGTAACATCTGAAAAAAAGATCTAAAAAAGCTGCAGGAGCAGACTTTGTGAAAATTAATATTTTGTCATTCTCAAAACTTTTGGCCACGGCTGTAGGTGTGCTGTCATATAATCTTAAAGCGGAGTTCCATCCAAAAGTGAAACTCCCGCTCGTCGGATTTCTCCCCCCTCAGGTGTCACATTTGGCACATTTTGGGGGGAGGGGTGAGAAGATATCTGTTATTGACTGATGTCAGCAGCCCGGCTCCCTCCCCCCCCCTCCTCCTTCCTCCTCCTCCTCCACTGCCGGCCAGTGAGAAAGTGCAGCGGCGGCTCCTTCATCTGCAGTAGGGGCCCGGCGTGAAGCCGAAAGGCTCCACTGCCAGGTTCCCTTATCCTCAATGGCAACGGCAGCACTTGACCAGTCGATCCGAAGACTGGCGGCGGTGTCGACATTGCTGGACTCCAGGACAGGTAAGTGTCCTAAAGTTAAAAGTTAGCAGCTACTGTATGTGTAGCTGCTAACTTTTAATTTTTAAAGGGGCAGTGGACCTCCGCTTTAAGGGTCCACTAACACTGCAACATGTGCGTTGAGCACAAATAAACACAAACGCATTGGCATGCTGTGTTGCTGGCTGATGGCTTTGTTCTTCTCCCACGACGTACCTGTACATCCCAGGGGACCGTCCTGCTTTACAGGCGCACCTGCCCCCTGCCGCTTGTGCTGAGGTTGGACACAGCTCGAATTTGTCAGCAGGCTGTCTGTATAGATCAGTATCCTACTCACGGCCGGAATTATAATAGTGTACCCAATAGTACAGTGTCCTCAAAAACGCAGTGTTATTGGGATTTGTTTCTACTAAAGACATGTAGCAGAATTCATTTGGCCTAAATTTATGAAAAAATTTGATTTTATCGGATATGTTTTATAACAGAGTAGAAAATATATATATATATATATATATTTTTTTTTAATTTTCAGTCTTTTTTCATTTATATAATAAAAAAAAAACCCAGTGGTGATCAATTACCCCAAAAAAAGCTCTATTTGTGTGGAAAAAATGGTATAAATTTTATTTGAGTACAGTGCTGCCTGACCGAAAAATTGTCAGTTAAAGTGGAACTTTATACTAACCAATTAAAAGTTTTGGATAGGTAGGATTTTTAATGCAGAAGAGACATGCTTTGTCTCTTCTGAATTAAAACTACTCACCTGCCTGTCTGCCCTTGTACAGTGAGACACACACGCACATCTCACTGTACAAATTTGGCAAAACTTCCGCGCATGTGCAGGAGTGACGTCACCCTGCCCGGCAAATGATAGCGACTGTCGATCCAGGCCCAGAAGCAAGTCACCTGAAGATGTCAGTGGCTGGGCAGGGACCTTGAAGACACCGCATCACTGGAGCTGAGGTGAGTATTGTTTCGCTTTAAAGTCGCACAGTATTGAATAGCAAAAAATGGCCTGGTCATGAAGGGGGTAAAACCTTCCAGAGGTCAAATGTTTAACAAGCACTTTTCTCCTCACGTCCTGGAACAGGAAAAGGCATGGAAAGGAGAATTCCTCCCTGAGATCCTGAAAGACTTGAAATTAGGATCTACATATAAGTGAGAGAGTTTTGTAACACCTCAAGCCTTCCAAAAGTTACTTAATTGGTAAGGTTGAATAAAGACACCAGTCTATCCAGTTCAACCTGAGTGTGTGTTCATGTCACTACCATTCTCAATATCCCTGTACATTGTATTCACAAGGAAACACATCTAAAAGTTTTTTGAATTTATCCAAAACTCCACACTGATACCACCAACTGTGGAAGGAAATTTCACAGCCTTCCTACTCTAACTGTAAGAACCCCTTATGCAGTTTAATATTGAAGCATTTCTCACTCAACTTCATTGTGTGGCCACCTGTCTTCTTTAGAGACCTAAGATTAAATAGTTTTCTCTAAATGATAAAGTCTCCATTGAAAGATTTGTATTTTGTGATCATATCCCCGCTTAAGCATCTCTTATCCATGAAGAATACGTTTGTAGTCATTCCCTTTACCTGAGGGCCTCCAGCCTCCTTATTAGCTTTGTAGCCCCTCTCCAATTCAAGGACACCCTTCCTGAGGACTGGTGACCAGAACTGGGTGAGATATTCAAGATGTGGCCAAACCAGAGTTTTGTAAAGTAGTAGAATTATAGTCTCGTAAAAAGGAGTAACTATATAGTACTAGATAAGCTGGGGGAGGGGCGGTCAAGGGGTATGGATCATGAATTATTAAAAAAGGTCCCAGAAGAAAGTCTCATGAAATGAGTCCATAATAGCCAATGGTATTCACTGAATATCACTATAGTATGGCTGCAGCTCCCCTAGGATTGGATTTACTCTGGGATCTGTATTAAAAGAGAAAAATAGCAAGTGACACTACGGAAGTGTAGATTATTATGTAAAAATTGGACAAAAATAAAAAAAAAATGCATTTACATGTATTGGGTAGATAAAAGCAAGACAGCATCCACAAGAAAGACTGCAGAACTTGGCAGGGTCACAGCTGGGTTGGCAGAGCTGAGCCTGGAAACAGCTGTGTAGATCAGGCTGTAGGAGCACTTCGGGTGACCCTGCTGAACTCTGCAGTCTTCCATGTGGATGTTTTAATGCTTTTATCTACTTAATAAATTTGAGTGCATTTCTTTTATTATTGTCTGATTTTTACCTAATAATCTACCCTTAGGCTAGGTTCATACTATAGCGTTTTCTAGTGCGGCTTGCATTTTGCAGGAACGCAGTGAAAGCCATTTAACATGATTTCCTATGGGTAAGTTCACACCTATGAGTTCCTGCGGGCTCATCTTTTAGAAAAGGTCTTGGACTTCATTCCCGCCGTGTTTTGCTTTTTTTGGTCTAATAGACTTCAATAGACCTGCATTCAAGCGCAAGTGCTGCGTTTGTCCGTGGTTTTACTGCATTTTGCGGCCCACGTTTTTGATCATGCTTCACTGCAAACACCTCCCACTGAAAACAGACTTTCTATGCTGCCCTGCAAAACAGAAAAAAGAGAGATCCAACACAGTAAGATGGTGAGAACAGAGGTTCTGAAGATCTGGTGAGGCCCGATGTGTATCTTTATGATCCAGCCCACCCAGACCATAAAAACAAGGCAAAGCAAATGCAGGGATGGCAGGAAATTGCCAAAGAAGTGTATCCAAAATGGGATTCCTTTACCGAGAGACAGAAGGATAACAAATGGGATTCCTTCTCCAAGAAACAGAGGGAAAACGGACCAACTGCAAACTGCATAGGTGTGAACCTAGCCTTATGTAAGGTTCACACCTATGCATTTTTTTGGTGCTTTTTGCAGAAATGCACTAAAGACCATTTCACATGGTTTCCGATGGCACAAGTTCACATCTATGCTTTTTTCAGCCGCTGCATTTTTGGAAAGGGTCAGAGACTTTTTTAAACGCAAAACAGTGCTCTATTTGCTTTTTTGGTTCCATAGATCTCAATGGAGAAGTTGCAGAAAAGCATGCAGTGCATTTTTTGCCATGATTTTGCAGAAATTTTACTACGTTTTGGGGTTTTTAATCTGCCCAACAACAAATTGGCCAAAAAAAAGCATAAGAAATGCAATTCACTTCAAAATTGTGGTAAAACCGTGCATGCAAAAACAAAAACACACAGCAAAATGCACTGTATACCTCAATTTCCCCTAACAAGTAACTTGCATTCATATTTTGAGCACCCAAGTACATTACTTTACATGTTCAATATTAAACAAATTTTCGGCCATATAGCTGCACTCTCCCCTGTTGTAACTAGGTCTTCTCGAAAAGTAGCTGTATAGTGTTGTGAAGTTGTTGCCCTGCTTAAAAAAATCGGAAGTAAAATTTCGTACGACGAACGATCTGCCGATTTTCGGCTCGTTAGTATGGTGCATTTTGACAGCCGATTTAGAGTTTTTTGGACGATGAAAGCTGGATGTGCAGACTATAAAAAAAATTTTTGTAAGTGAACTCAACATCTGACTTTCGTTTAATTTGTAAGGTTTTCGTCTGGAAAAAATCGTAAGAGCAAGACTACGCATGCTCACTAAAGAATACATACAAAACTGTTCAACACATTAGGTCACTTCTGAAATTGTATTCTGTCGTCCAAAAATCTGATCATGTGTAGGAGGCTTAAGTCTTGCATCATCAGTAAACACTAAAACTATTTATTCCAACCTCTAGATCATTTAAAAACAAGTTAAACATAGCCCTGGGGCATACCACTCACAACTTCAGACCATTCAGAAATCTGGACACGCTTCTGCAACCAGTTCTATATCCAGGTACTTATAATATTATTATACAGGATTTATATAGCGCCAACAGTTTGCGCAGCGCTTTACAATATCAAAACATATTTATTTGTATATTAAGAGTTTATGGGCTACTGTATCAAATGCCTTAGTGAAATCTAGATACACTACGTCCACAGGCCTTTCTGTATTCAACAGCTCACCTCATAGGATGTTAAACGGTTGAGCTGGCAAGAATGGTCTTTCCCACAGTTCAGCTACCTTTTCCCGCAGATCCTTTGACAATTCTTTTGCTTTCCCCATGATTCAGAATCCATAAACGTCAGTGCAGAACTGGATGAAAGATGCGAGGGTCTGTCAGGAGTCCAGAAACTCATTGACCTTTTACACACACACACACACACACACACACACACACTAATTACAAGCAAACAGATCACAGGTGAGGATGGTTACCTTTAATAGCCATTCAAACCCCTTTGTGTTAACTTGTGTGCATGTTATCTGGCCAAAATCACCTGGTTATGTAAACTTTTGATCAGGGTCATTTGGGTAGTTTCTGTTGTCATTATGATTTAAAAAGAGTAAACACAGTTGATTGATAATAAATGGCTTCAGCCAAACGCTAACTATGAGTGAAAAATGTTTTTGTGTTCTCATTCATATTCTCTGAAAAATTACCAAGAAATCATAAATTCTGCCAGGGTATGTAAACTTATGAGCACAACTGTATCTCAGCCCTTTTTTGAACATTGGTACCATATTTGCTTTTCGCCAATCTGCTGGTACCCTTCCAGTCAGTAAGCTGTCCTTAAAAATTAGGAACAATGGTATGGCTATGACATGGCTAAGTTCTTTATGGGCTTTTAGCATGAGCCATCTGATCCTAATGATTTAATCACATTAAGTTTATCCATTTTTTTTTCCAACACTGATTTCTGTCAGCCACAAGGGTACACTCAATACAATGGCATTACTGTCCTTTTCATTTGTAGAAACTGAGGAGTAGAATTTATTTAACACAATTGCCTTCTCCCTAGCATTTCTGACCAACTTCACCTGATCATCTTTTATGGGGCCAATATGTTCTGACCTAGATTTTATTATTATTAACATATTTGAATTTTTCTTTTTTACACTCCTCAGCAACGTGTCTCTCATAATCTATTTGATCTGACCTGATATCACTCTTGCATTAAAACTTCTTAAGCTCTGGCAAATTATATTTGTTTCAAATTAGAGTAACAAATATGGAAACCTTCATATTTCAGTAGAGAACACAATGTTGCCCAAAGTTTGAACACGAGGACTAGGGTTGGACAACTCGGGCTAGACAACAAATACTTTGCCTGTACAGCTTAAATTAGCGTAGCATGAGAAATACAGGCCAACAGAATGGACTAAAATGGACAAAGGAGGGCGCTTATAAGTGTAGCAAGTTAGTGTTTATTACTAAAAACAGTGAAAAATGCACTGAAATTTAGTAAGATGAAAGAAAGCACCCTGGAATATTCTCATGCTGTCATACTGGCTTTGGTGTTATTATAGCTCTATATGCTGCAGGTAGCTTCTCTCTACACCTCCCTGGATTGCTGTAGTTTAGCCTGGGCGCCTGAGATGACTTCCCTTGGTTTTGAGATATGCCTTCTTTCTTCTTACTACATGTGATCGCATTTTCACTATTTTTAATAATAAACCCAAACTTGCTACACTAGCACCTTCTGGTGTCAATTTTACTCTATTACATATTAGTATTAATTTTTCTTTTCTTTCTGATAAAGCCATGTGGGTGGTGGCATAACGCGTGGAGGTGGACCAAGTGACGTCAGATGCGGACGATGTGTCGATAATGTGAGCTGTGCAGTGAGCAGCCGGGACTTATCTGTTTGGCGATTTAGGCAATATCCAATGCTTTTAAATTTATGCCATATCTGAGTAGGTTTTTAGCGATTCTTATAGTTTCTTAATAAACATAACATACTACACTATTTGCAGGCGTCTCTTCTCTTCTACATGCCATTGTGAGATGCCGCTGTCTATAGCTATCCTTCACCATTGAATGGATCTGGCATGAAGACCGAACCTGGAGGATCATTGCATTACATATTGTTACCTTTCAAGCAGTATTGACTTGTATTCATTTATGAGTCCACAAACAAGGTGAGCGAGTAAGTTGACTGCTGGAGGAACACCTTTCATGTGTGGTGGAGCACAAAGTTTATGAGGGTGAAGAGCTATAACAAATGAAGCACTATTATTTTGAATTGTTCTGTATTTTGGCACAATTATTACTGTTGGTTGGAAGTTTTCACGATTTTACACTGGATGTACTGTTGTATTTTTACTAATGCTTTTAGATTTACAAATTGTTTTTCAACACATTACTTGGATGCATTTAATTTATATAGAATCACTGTGATGAATTATTATTTAATCATGAGTGTATATTCATGTCATAATTATCTATGACACATGGGTTGTGTTGATATTTCAGCAGCGCAAACACAAGTTTTATTTTCTATTCTTATAATTACTATTATTATTTTACAGGATTTATATAGCAACAACAATTTGTGCAGCGCTTTACAACATGAGGGCAGGCAGTACAGTTACAATAGAATTCAATATAGGAGGAATCAGTGGGCCCTGCCTGTTAAAGCTTACAATCTAAAAGAGAGGGTCAAGGGATACAAAGATAATAACTGTGGAGCAGGGGTAGGCAACCTTAGAGAGACGGAGATCGACTTGAACAACAATGATGAAGTCAAAGACCACCGGACACAGTGTCCTGTTGTTAGGGTCAGTTCACACCAGAACTTGATGCCAGAAAGCCATGTTCCTTGTGTGTTTCTTGCACCCTGTTAAAAACGCACTGCCTTTGTGATCTACTGTGGGTGATGATACATTGTTAACGTGAAAATAGATCCCAAACGTAGTAGACACAAATAAAAGTATGAGTGCAGGGTTTAGGAGTGCGTTACAATCAGAATGCAGTGTTTAGGAGTGCATTACGCTCAGAATGTAGGTTTCAGGAGCGCGTTACGCTCAGAATGCAGGGTTTAGGAGTGCATTATGCTCAGAATGCAGGGTTTAGGAGTGCGTTATGCTCAGAATGCAGGGTTTAGGAGTGTGTTATGCTCAGAATGCAGGGATTAGGAGTGCATTATGCTCAGAATGCAGGGATTAGGAGTGCGTTATGCTCAGAATGCAGGGATCAGGAGTGCGTTATACTCAGAATACAGCGATCAGGGATGCCATGTACCTGATCTGAGGCTGAGATCCTGAGAGAGGCTCCCCTTGTGGTTAAACGCAGCGCACCTCTGGGGTTGAGACAGAAGGTACAGTGCATAAAGAAGCATGGGTTACCAGAGCAGATGGATGAAGCCTGCTAGGTGGCTTGTAGACTGGAAGAAGCAGCAGGATCCCGGTAGCAGGTGGAGGCTAGGCAGTGGCCCACTTCTGGAGCAGGACTGGAATCAGCTTAAGCAGCAGGTCAGCTCAACCGATCTGGGTGAGCAGGAAGCTGAGCAGTAACAGTCCCAAATGCTGGCTGTCAATCAGGTCCGTAAGCCAGGCCGGGGGTCAAACACCAGGAATCAGGTAGGTAGCAAGTCCGTTAGGCAAGCCAAGGATCAAAACCAGGAATCAGGCAAAGAGAAGTCCAGGAACAAGCTGAAGGTCAACACAGGAGAGAGCCAAGGGGAAGTCCAAGAGCCAAGCCAGGTCACAACAGGAATCAAGTGAAATAACAGGAATGCAGGTTCAGGAACTCAGGAGAGATGAAGACGATTCAGCAATTAAGAGGCAAAATGAGCAGCTTTTTATAGGACCTCAAGATATCCTATTGGGCGCTGCGTGCGTGTCCATTGCGCATGCATGTGTGCCGTCCCGTTGCGTGCGCGCATGCGCACATGCGATCTCCTTCTGTACCGGAATGCGATGATGTGTTCGTACCGGGATGCACCGACACATTCGTACCAGGATGCTCTGCTCGTGACAGTGCCCCCCCCCAAGGGGCAACCTCTGGGTGCCCAAACTAGTTGTCTTCTCCGGATGGTTCCTATGGAAGGCCTGTATCAACCGTGGGGCATGTATATTACCAGAAGGTTCCCAAGAATTGTTTTCTGGGGGATACCCCTTCCATTTAATGAGGTACTTATCTTGTCTACCCCTCTTCCTACAGTCCAAGATGGCTTTGACCTCAAATTCCAGTTCTCCTTCTACCAAGACTGGTGGTGGAGGCTGCTCATCTCTTTCCATGAAGGGACTGGGAACTACTGGTTTCAGCAGAGGCATGAAAAACTAGATGAAACTTATAGGAATTAGGCAATGCAAGTTCAAGGGCCACTGGGTTGATCATCCTTCTTACATCAAAAGGCCCAATGAATTTGGGCCCTAGCTTTCGTAAGGGACATGTTAGCCGGAGGTTCGTGGTTGATAACCACACTTTATCCCCTACATTGAATGCAGGGTTGTCTCTTCTTCCCTTGTCATGGTTCTTTTTGTACAGATTCTGGGCTTGTTGCATGACCTCCTGAAGCTGGCGATAATTGGTCTGGATGAATCCAATACGGTCTTGTACTGCAGGCACTGATGCTTCAGGAATTACATTAGGCAAAAGGAAGGGTGAAACTCATAATTGGCCCAGAACGGAGACTGGTTAGTGGCTGCATGTACAGAGTTGTTATACGCAAATTCTGCGCAAGGAAGTAGCGAGACCCAATCATCCTGAGAAAAGGTACAAAAGCAACGAAGGCTTTGTTCCAAGGTTTGGTTGGTTCTCTGCGTCTGACCGTTGCTCTGTGGATGGTAAGCAGAGGAGAGGCACACTTCAATGGACCAGGTTTTGCATAAGTCCTTCCAGAATCTGGGGGTGAATTGGACACCACGATCGGGCACAATATTAATCGTGTATTCCATGGAGTCTGATGATTTCTTTAATGAAGATGTTAGCTGTGTCCAAAGCAGATGGTGTGCCAAGCATGGGCAGGAAGTGTGACATCTTCAAGAGATGATCCACTACTACCAAGAAGGTAGTGAACCCTTCTGAGGGGGGTAAGTCCACAATAAAGTCCATGGAGATCTTTTTCCAAGGTTGGTCGGGAATAGACAGTGGGCTTAACAGACCCCAGGACTTGGAGTTAGAACCCTTGCTCCGCTGGCGCACAGTACAAGAGTTGATGTAAGTTTTACAGTCTTGCCTCATTTTAGGCCACCAAAAGGAATGTTGTATCAGCTCCAGTGTCTTTTGTGTACCAAAGTGGCCTGCCAGCTTGTGGTCATGAAAGCTACGAAGGACTTTCAGTCTGACTTGCTGGGGAACAAAGATTTTATGCTGGGACCTTAGTAGCCCTTCCTGTCATCTTAAAGATGACACTTCTGGTTCTGTACATTGATTGGAGGCTTGCTTGATGGCTGTTTTTTGATCAGGTTGAATGAGCAGGACATTTTGTGCTGACAAGATTGTTCCGGGTTCTGTAACTTTGGGGGTTTCTGGAAACATTCTGGACAGGGTGTCAGCTTTGCCATTTTTTGATCCTGGTTTGCAGCAAATGTGAAAGTTGAACCTGGAGAAAAATAGCGCCCAACGGGCTTGGCTGCCCTAAGGTACTCCAGGTTCTTATGATCTGTGAAGATCATGATGGGATGATTAGCCCCTTCCAACGATTACCTCCATTCTTCCAGAGCAATCTTAATAGCTAATAACTCCCGATCTCCAGCATTGTAGTTCTTCTCAGAGGGACTCATCTTACGGGACACAAAGGCTATAGGATGAAGGAAGGCCTTTGGTCCCTGGCGCTGAGACAAAACTGCACCTGTCGCTATTTCAAAAGCGTCAACCTCTAGTACAAAGGGGAGTGCAGGAACTCTGTGTTGTAGTATGGATGCCGTGATGAACAAGCCCTTGAGTTTGTCAAAAGAGTTCTGGGCATCTGGAGACCACTGGAACCATCCTTGCTTATGCGTCAATTGTGTGATTGGCGCAATGATTGCCGAAAAAGCTTTCACAAATCACCGGAAGAAGTTGGCGAAGCCGATGAATCTCTGGACTCCTTTTTTGTCAGATGGAGCTGACCATTCCAGGATCGCTTTCACCTTTTGAGGGTCCATTGCTATACCTTCGGTGGAAATCACAAAGCCCAGGAAATGTATGGTGGTCTTTTCAAAATTGCATTTCTCCACCTTAACATACAGTCCATGTTTTCTGAGGGTGGTGAGAACTCTTTTCAAATGGGTGTGATGTAGTTCCAACGTGGCAGAGAAAATTAGAATATCGTCCAGATACACAATTTCAAAATGATCCAGAAATTCTCGGAAAATGTCATTCACCAGGTGTTGGAAGGTGGCCGGTGCATTGCATAACCCAAAAGGCATGACCAGATACTCATAGTGTCCATATCGGGTTCTGAAAGCAGTCGCCCATTCATCACCTTCCCGAATTCTGATGAGGTTGTATGCTCCCCTTAGATCTAACTTGGTAAATATTTGGGCAGTTCGGAGGCGTTGAAAGAGCTCGGGGATCAGAGGTAGAGGATAACGATTCTTAATCGTAATTTTGTTCAAGTCTCTATAGACCACACAGGGTCTGAGGGTTCCATCTTTCTTTTCTAAAAAGAAGATGACTGCTCCAGCAGGAGAAGAAAATGGACGGATGAACCCTTTTTCCATGTTCTCGTCTATGTAGATCCGTAAGGACTCTAAGTTCATATTCGGACAAGGGGAATATCCGGCCAAAAGGGATCTCTGCTCCAGGCAACAATTCAATTGGGCAATCGTATGGCCTATGCGGAGGTAAGGTATTGCCCCCCTTCTTATAAAACACATCCGAGAATTCCTGGCAAACTGAAGGAACAGTTGCGTGCAGAGGCGTTGCTAGGGGGTGGCTATTGGGGCTATAGCCCCGAGTCTGGGGCCCATAGCCCCGGGTCTCTTACAGGGTGGGTGCAGTTCTGTAATTAGCAGGTATGTCCCGGTCTGGAATGCAGACTGTGTATATACACACACACACATACACACACACACACACATACATACATACATACACATGTATATTTATTACAATTATTATTTATTTTATTACATGTATGCCTGCTCAAGCGTATGTCTCTTTACTTTGCTGCTATGGGCTCTAGCCCCAGATCTTTTGTAGACCTAGCAACGCCCCTGGTTGAGTGTTCACTGGATTGAGACTGTAGAGCTAGACAGGTCACGGGTCTGTTTGTTGGAGCCAAACAATGCTGAGAACAGTAGTCTGAGGAGAAAATGATTTCCTTATTACTCCAGTTTACTTGGGGATTGTAGACTTGTAGCCACGGAAGCCCAGAATGACAGGAAACATGGGGGAGCAAATTAAGGTAAAATGGAGGTACTCCCGATGACCAGAGTCTGTGGTGGTAAGAATTGGCCGGGTTTCATGCGTAACCGGCCCTGAGCAGGGTAGAGAGCCATCGGCCAGATGTATCTGCAGGCTGTTCTTATTCTGGAGGGGTAAACAAAGTCTCTTGGCCAGGGCCCCATCCAGAAAGCAGCTGCAGGCTCCAGAATCAACTATTGCTAGCAGCCGGACCTCCTCTCCCGCCACCTGTAGGGAGACAGGGAGAACAATGTGAGAAACGGAGGGACCAGCAACTTAAAATTTCACAGTAGGAAAGGGTCGAGACTTATTAGGCCGAATGGGGCAGTTGCGGAGATAATGGCCGGTTCCACCGCAGTACAGGCACAAGTTGAACTGTTGCCAGCGTTGTCTTTCGTCCATAGAGAAAGGGGCCCGGATCAGGCCTAGCTGCATAGGTTCTCCTTCTGGTGGTGTACAGGTAGATGGAGTAGGAGGTGGAGCGTGAGCCGGTGGGATTCTGGGCAGCATCCAGGTAGGTGGAGAGGTTCGTAGGCGTTCTGACCACCGCTCCTGCAGGCATCTGTCCAGCTTAATGGCTAACTGGATTAAGCCTTCCAGGGTAGTGGGTGATTCTACTCGGGCTAGTTCATCTTTAAGAGTCTCTGATAAGCCTAGTCGATACTGGTACTTGAGGGTAGCCTCGTTCCAGTCAGTATCAGCAGTCCATTTCCCGAAGTCAACGGTATAATCCTCCGCTGGACGCTTCCCCTGGAGGAGGCTATGCAAGGTAGCTTCAGCTGTGGCAGAATGTTGGGGGTCGTCATAGAGTTGACTCATGGCTTCAAAGAAGGCGTCCACAGAGTTGAGTAGTGGACTCTTTTGCTAGGTGGTGGGCCCAGGCCTGGGGTTCATCAATAAGCAAGGAAATGATGAATCCCACTTTCACAGTCTCTGCGGAAAAGGTCCTGGGCTGGAGGGCTAGATACAGCAAGCTGGTGTTCTTGAAGGCTTTGAATTTCTTGCGATCCCCAGCAAAGCGTTCGGGTGTAGGCACTCTGGGTTCTGGAGGTGGAACCATCATGGCCGGAGTTGAAGTGGTCCGATCGGGAGCTGAAGAGGCACTTGCTGAACTGGTGGATGGTGACCCAACATCTGTAGGAGTGGAGGATACCGAAATATGTTGTAGTCAACCCTCTAGTTGGAAGTATCCTTCCTAAAGTCTCTGGACGGCCTGAGTGAGAGCCGTGACTTGCTGGCATAAAGTATCCAAGGGAGAGCCATCTCTGTCAGCCTCTGACATGGCTGGATCATACTGTCACGTACCTGATCTGAGGCTGAGATGCCGAGAGAGGCTCCCCTTCCAGCTAAACGCAGCGCACCTCTGGGGTTGAGACAGAAGGTACAGTGCATAAAGAAGCACGGGTCGCCAGAGCAGATGGATGAAGCATGCTGGGTGGCTTGAATACTGGAAGAAGCAGCAGGACCCTGATAGCAGGTGGAGGCTAGGCAGCGGCCCACTTCTGGAGCAGGACTGGAATCAGCTTAAGCAGGAGGTCAGCTCGACTGATCTGGATGAGCAGGATGCTGAGCAGGAACAGTCCCAAATGCTGGCTGTCAATCAGGTGCAGGCAAGAAGGAGAAGGCAGGTCCGTAGGCCAGGCTGGGGGTCAAACACCAGGAATCAGGTAGGTAGCAAGTCCGTTAGGCAAGCCAAGGGTCAAAACTGGGAATCAGGCAGAGAAGTCCAGGAGCAAGCCGAAGGTCAACACAGGAGAGAGCCAAGTGGAAGTCCATGAGCCAAGCCGGGTCACAACAGGAATCAAGTGGAATAACAGGAATGCAGGTTCAGGAACTCAGGAGAGCTGAAGACGATCCAACAATTAAGAGGCAAAATGAGCAGCTTTTTATAGGACCTCAAGGGATCCTATTGGGCGCTGCGTGCGTGTCCATTGCGCATGCACGTGCGCCGTCTCGTCCTGTTGCGTGCACGCATGCGCACATGCGAACTACTTCTGTACGTTCGTACCGGGATGCACTGATGCATTCGTACTGGGATGCGCTGACACGTTTGTACCGGGATGCGCTGCTCGTGACAAGGGATCATGAGTGTGTTACGTTCATAATACAGGGATCAGGAGTGTGTTGCGCTCAGAGTGCAGGGATCAGGAGTGCGTTGTGTTCAGAATACAGGGATCAGGAATGCGTTGCGCTCAGAGTGCAGGGATATGGAGTGCGTTATGCTCAGAATGCAGGTGTTTTGGACACGGATCAGTACCGTCAGAATTATATCTGTCCCTGGCCTAATTTCAATACAATGTGTATACACACGAGAGAAAACACAGACGCTGATACAAGTTTCAGAGTCAAGGTAGTTCTGCTTTATTCGTTCCTCTTTTTACGCTTATAAAGGGTCTGCTAGACATTGCAGGATATGTCTGATAGACGTAATTCAATGAACATCAAGCAAAGGACATATACGTTCATGATTGGATGTATCTATGTGATTATAATTTTTTTCCAGGATATGGTAACTTCTGTCTTGGGTGTGGTTCCTTCCCAAAAGCGCCATCTTAGAAATCATCTGTTTCTTCCCTTATTATTTCTTAGTAGCAAACCAAGTAAGAATGAAAGTAATTAATCTGACGAGCATGTCTGAGCAAGGAATATATGTATATAATAGGCTAATAGCATAAATGTGTATAAAGCATGCATGTGACACCATTGAAATAGGCATTTTACTATAACCATTAATTACATCCATTACAGATTCCCCCCTTAAAATGTCTATTTCAATCTATCCCTACCAATCCTAGCTCATCTGTCCTCATGTGCCTTGGAACTCTTTTACGCCGTATGTTAGACAGGTGATTGCTAATCGATCACCCCCCTTGCCACGGTCTTTGCACATGGGGAAGTCAGATGCTTTCCCTTCCTGCGGCCCTACAGATCACTAGAAGGAAAATGTCTGCAATGGAGTATATGGTTTTTCATAGTCGGCCTCGGATCCTATATCCTGGTTCACGAACGTGGGGGTGGTTTGGTCTACTGCTTTCTCCATGAATTTCTTCAAGCAGGGGAGTACACAACAAATCACTAAGGCAAGGAGGATTAGGATGATCAACACAGTTACCCCTATCTGTGGCAAGACTTTCTGCCACCCACTCATCCAGTTAAAGTATTGATCCCACGGGTCTGTGATACCTGAATTTTTCTTTAGTTCGGCTGACAGGTTCTCTAATTTCTTGAGGGCTAGTGTGACTTTACCATTCGGTCCGGTGTTGCCTGGGATATAGGTACAGCAGGTGCTGGTTCTATCTATCATAGTACAGACTCCTCCTTTTTCTGCCAACACCATGTCCAAAGCCATCCGGTTCTGGAAGGTCATTTGGGATGCAAATCCTAACTGCTCGGCTATCCCTTGGAGTGCATCCCTGGTGTAGTTGACAAACCTCTGTTGGTTATAATATATATAGTTTATCCAGTCTACATTTTTATTGACAGTTATTATGGGTATTAGGGACTCGAACCCGGCCTTAACCTGGTCCCGAGCCTTGTACTCGTCAGGGACCCCCCTTGGCACTCCAATGGCATCTATATACACATGAGGATCAAGACTTCCAGGGAGAACCTCCCGTTTCATCCTTCTTCCCGGAGTTAGGTTGATATGTGTGCTATCAGTGTCTTCTGTCAGGATATGCAGAGGCATGATGGCCTTTGCAAGGGCATACTCTCCTCTCTACTCCCCCTCTAATCTGGTTCTCACTTGCATATCTCCACACACCCAGTACACATCCCCTAGGGATTGGCTTTGGTTTTGTACCAGGCTAGCCGGAATACGACTATAAGAAGCACAGTAACCCTTAGGGAAAGTACCTACTTTCCTACCCCTTCCTGTATAGTGGGCATGACAGGTGTAATTCCCAGGGTATATTGTGATAATTTCTCGAGGTCTTGGAGGCCCGGTATTGATGGGGTATTCTGCCTTCCATTTCTCACACGCTGAATAATCAGTAGAAATGTTAGTGAAGAGGCTTAGGAAACACTCCTCTGCTTCTTCAGGTATGTTTAACGGGACTGTACCTAGGTGTGGTCTGCCACTGCCACAGACATAACAATTGGTCCTATTGTGTTTATTAGCACTGTATCTCATCCACTCTAGCCAGAGATTGACCTCTGAGAAACCGGTTTCAACTGCTATTGTCTCCTCAAAGGTGGGATCCGCTATTGCGGCCATGTCCCCCAGGGTCCGTACATGGGATACGCTATGCTCAGAATACAGGGATCAGGAGTGTGTTGCGCTCATAATGCAGGGATCAGGAGTGCGTTAAAAATTCCAACCCAAGGAGCGCTGATCCAATATATTAACAGTACACCAGAAAGTTGAATTAAAAAGGATCAAGCTTTAATCACAAATGTATCCATTCATAAACTTTAACCAGATGATTGAGTAGAAAAAAGTCTAGGAAGCCCAGTGACTCACGGCTAGCATGTCATCCTCTGCAGTCTCCGGGAGATGGATGGCTGTCACCAACCCTGGTCCTGTGTGAAGACAGCAAGGTGTTCACGGAGAGTGTGGATGGAGCTCCCACACTCAAACTGTCAGATGTCAAACATGGAAGGGTAAATGAGGAACCAAATGCTCCAGGGTGTGAGTCATCAGCCCAGGAAAGGCGCACTCCTTTCCTGATGGTCAGTGAGGAGAGGAGGGACAGAGCTGTACAGTCCCGAATGGAGAGACAGGAACAGACAAGTAGCTGTTTCCGGGTCTCTGCAGACAGCTGTGGAGCGGCAATGACGGCAGGCTAGGAACGGTCAGTGGACCGCAGGACAACTGGAAGGACAGGTTCCCGGAGATATGCCAGGAGTCAGTCTTCATGTTTCGGGGATTAACCACTTCAGCAGGCCACATGATCTGAGCCGGCAGGAAGTGGGAGTATAAGTACCAATTACGATACCAGGAGGTGGGACAAGTGACCTACAAAGACATGGGGACAGGGAAATAACTTTAAATATTTAAAAAAAAAATAAAAACATAAAAAATGCAAAAATGGAGATCATCTTCAAAATGGGTCTAAAAAGTATTAATTAACGGTAGAGGCCATAGAACTGTTCTAAAATCATCTTCAAACTGTGTCAAAAAAGTATAAATAAGCCGGGAGAACCCATATCACTGTTCTGCAAAATGTGTGTGTCACTTTAAATGAAACCGTGAATAAGTGCACATCTGTTCTGCAAAATTATTTAAAGTCTGTGTGTCACTTTAAATGAAACCGTGAATCAGTGCACACCTGTTCTTCACACATCTGTTTAGTCTGTGTCACTTTTATTATAGCCGCTAATCAGTGCACATCTGTTCTTCACACATCTGTTTAGTCTGTGTCACTTTTATTA
>BLSH010159121.1:190792-207014 GCA_018402905.1 Glandirana rugosa
GGGGGTTAATTTAAAGTGGAGGTCCGGAGCCCCTTTAAAAATTAACAATCAGCAGCTACAGTAGCTGGTGACTTTTAGCATTAGGACTCTTACCGGTCCTGGAATCCAGCGATGTCGGCACCGCCGCTCATCTTCAGATTGGCTGGTCATGTGCTGCCGCCGCCATTGGGGGCAAGGGTACCCGGAAGTGTAGCCTTTTGGAGGGAGCAGAGGAGGGAGCCGGGTTGCTGGCGTAATCAGCCCGGGCTCCCATATGTGGGAACAGGACACCTGTCAAAGACCGTTATCCTCTCCCCCCAGAAAGATGCAAAATGTAACACCTGTGGGGGGGGGGGGGGGTCCGACAAGTGGAAGTTCCACTTTCAGGTGGTTTGACCCAAATAAACAAAATCATGGTTGCTTTAGACCGCATGCACACAGGGCATTTGCCCATCTTACCTAGACACCTTTCCTCCTGGCAGCAGCATTTTGGCAGAAAAGACGCTTGACCCTTGTAAGTGTGTATGCATGCATCTAGACATGTCAATCACATGGGTGTTAATTTCATTGGCCAGAATAATTATCTATTCTGGCCTTTGAACTGAACACTCAAGTGCTTGATGCTTTTACAGGTGTCAAGTGTGTTTTCTACCAAATTGCTGCAGCTCCTGGACATCCAGTAGGGTTTGTTTCTGCCTCTAAACACGTATTTGTTCATGAACACATAGGCTAACACGCAGGGGCGTTTAGAGCAGGGTTGCCAACCACCAGTAAATTTACTGACCGTTTGTAAAAATCAGTGATTTTTACAATTGTCTATAAATATCAGGGTCTGATAATTTGTCATGCTATGCTGACCTTTTAAGTGTAAACCAGGAAAATTACTTTGATATGCGTATGGTCAGTGTTTCCATGTTATGTTTAAATATCAATTGTCTTAGTTTTCAATGAGTTCAGTTATTTTTCAGGTTGCCAGTAAATTTTCCATGTTTTGTCAGTAAAAAATGCTGCCGGAGGTTGGCAACCCTGTTTTAGAGGCAGAAAATAAAATGCCCCTAACAGCAGCGTTAAAAACGTCCAGTGCGTATGAAACCTTAAAGTGGAAGAAAAACCTAATTTTATTCTTCAAAAGGTTTACTTTCCTCCTCCTACCTATCCAATATAAAAAACGATCTATATATGTACTTATTTAATCCAGCCAATTTTTAATCTATTGGTGATCCTGCAGCTTTGTGTAAGGGAGCACTCAACAGCTGGGATTTCTGGAAGCAATGACATCACCCATTGGCTTTCTCCTCTCCCCTTCAGCAAGTGTTCACTGACACGGGGGGAGCAAGAGCTGCAGAATCATGACTGAACCAGAAAAAAAAAAAAAAAGGATACTTCTACAAATCTCTTTAATGCAGGTTAGGCAAGATAGGTCAGAGGGAGGGAACATTTTTAAGAATAGATCTAGTTAGGCTTTTCTTGCACTTTAACCCTGAAAATGCATTTGTCTGTTAGTTATTTCCGCTTTTTCATGGCAAAACCCACTAAAGTACATTAGCATTCTTCTAAACCAGGGTCCATTTAGTGTATGCATTTTTATTTATGACTTGTGCAGTTATACCCACTCTCAGAAATTTGCTGCATTCATCACTGGTAAGGGCTGTTATCTTGACAAACCACCCCACATCAGGATGCATTATTGTAAATGTCAGACAGATGTAGGGGACTGCTTTGGGTCCTATTTTGTGGCTTACACTGGTATTGGGAAAAAAAATATGTACAGACAATATTAGAAAACAGGAAACACTTCTCTGAGCCAGTCACAATACAATATTGTGCATGTGACACATTTCTAGCAGCACTTTTAGTACTGTGCTAAGAGGGGGTACAATAGTGTACTGGCTATTTTCAGCCTAGACTGGAAGCTTCTCCACACCAACAGCACTGAGTTAAATATTTTCACTCTTCATCCTCATGTGCAAAGTTGTGTACTGAGAAGTTGTAAATTTCATTTAAGATAAGTTATTTAGGCCAAGTTGGGAAACTAGCATCATATCCTCACATGTAAGGAGAAAAAAAAAAACTACTAATCCTATTTTATTATTACCAAGTTTGCATTAGCAAAGACTCAAACTTTTTTTCTATTCTTGAGGGAAAACACTCTACCTTAACGATTATAACACTGATAAATGGTTAAGACAGCAGTACAAGGATTGGTGTCATCTTAAAAAGAGTAGTTCCACTTTTACAGTCAAATTGGGATAACACCTACTTTTTAAATGGACACATGGTCCTGTTAACATAAAAAAAAATAAAATAATTGCCAATATCCTTTTAAGTGTTTTTTACTTGTTTAGAATCCTAACAAGCTCTCTCTGCTTTCTGATTAAGGGGAGAGCTGTGGATTAATGACTTTACTGTGCATGCAGTTCTTAATTATAAATTGTAAACTAAGATCAGCCATAGATCGTTAGAATCTCGACTGGTGAGATTCGAACCACGAGTCTGCAGGCTGAATGTACCAAGTGGATCAGCCTGCCAGATTCACTTGCGATCACTAGCGGCTAAGCGCAAGCAGACAATTGCTCGGTCAGAGATTCCCACTGTGTTGTTGGGGGAATTGTGTGAATTTAGGTTGCTGAAAAACATTTGGCACCACCTATGGCCTGCTTAAATTTGAACACTTAATGAGGGACAGCTCACTGAATCCCGCCAGTGTGTGTGGCGACAGAGATAGTCCAGAAATACTTCAATCTGTAATCACACTATCTGCTCAAACATCTACAGTAAAAAAATAAATAAATAATTAATTTAATACATGGATTAAAGTTCTAGTGGTTCAGCAAGAACCACATTTCAATCCATGTATGGGCTAGCTGGTTGTACACAAGTCAATCTAGCAACATGTACAACAAGCCAGTTGGATTTTTCCCGAACAGTGTCACCAGATATGATCACTGTATTCTACTGGTATAAAACAAGTGCACAGTGGGAGGATCCCCCCCATCCACATCAAATGTATGGCCAACTTTCATTTTTTTGTTTTGCTGTGTGAATGGGAACACAAATATGGGATTTTCGAAAAGTTAAAATGTACTTTAAAATAACATTTTCTACAATATGTTTTTGTGGATTTTTAATTGCATTTAGTAAATCAACCCCATAGCTTGCAAACATGTTTGCATTTTCTAGAAAATTAAGGGAGTTTTTTTACCCATGTACACATGCTAAAGAAAAGGGAATAAATGGAGATCTGCGTAGTGATTCAGATCTACACAATTACTTTCCTGTTGGGTCACCATCTGTTAGTGACACAGGACATTATGAAATATTAAGGAGGTTACAATCTGTACAAAAGTTTAAGGCACTTGTGAAAAATTGCTGTAAAGCATGGTTTACCTTCAGAACCACTCAAATGTAGTGGCTGCATTAGCATTGTCTTTTTTTCCCTGGTAACCCAGCTAGTTAACACACTTTTTGTCTTTGTTGCTCCTCCATAGAGTGGAATCACCCTGAGCCCCCATTGGACAGCAGCATTGTCAATCTTTGGAGAGGGGTAGTGTGGGATGCACTAGCAAATTTAGGTGGATTTGACAAAGTCAAAACCCAGCATCACTTTCATTTTGGGATAAAGATTATGCTTTTGGGTTTAGTAATGCTATAAAAAAACAGTAAGATTGAGCACAAGAATAAAAAAAAAAAAAAAGTTTGTTAAATCCCCAAGGGGGTCCTGCACACATAGCACTTATCTTAATTATAATCCGATGGGGATGTAAAAAAAAAAAGTTAGACTTACCGGTAACTCCTTTTCTGGGAGTCTACCAGGACAGCCCATGAGACCTTGGGCTTATACCAGGGCAGGAAACACGTTACCCCTTTCAAATAAAGAGGCCCCACTTCAGTATACCTCAAGAACCGTAGGACATATCTGAAAGACATAAGCATATACATAATACCAGACAAATCCGGCTGTCCTGGAAGACTGCAAGAAAGAGTTACCGGTAAGTTTAACTCAGCTTTGCTCTAGGCGTCTTCCAGGACAGCCCATGAGACGATCAGCCAGAACTTTCCAGTCTAGGGAAGGACCACTGCTTGGAGGACTTTAGACTCAAATGCCTGTTCCTGTGCTGACAAAGATTCAGGCTATAGTGCTTGACAAAAGGTAGAGAAACTTGACAACGTGGCTGCTCTACATATCTGTTCTAGGGATGCACCTGCCCTCTCAGCCCAAGATGCAGACAGAGCTCTAGTAGAGAGTGTGCATTGACAAAGGTCAGAGGGACTTGTTTCGTACTGTAAAGCTACAAAAATTGCCTGTTTTATCCATCTAGCTAAAGTAGCTTTGGAACCCCTCTTTCTTTTACGAGGGCCCGAAAAAAGGACAAACAAGGCATCTGTCTTCCTAAAAGCTTTAGAAACATTTAAATAGGCTAGAACAATTCTCTTGACATCCAGGAGACTGAATTTTCTTTCCTCCTCTCCATTTGGAAGATTACAAGGTCAGGAGTATAATATCCTGCGACCTGTGAAATATACTGGAGACCTTCGGTAAAAACCTGGGTCGGTCTTCAGCACTATTCAGAAACAGTTAAGAAGGGTTCTCTCACCAAAAGGACCTGACGCTCGCTAACTCTGCAAGCTGAGGTTACGGCCAACAAAGGGACTTTCTTAAAGGCAAGAGATGGGGCTCAAATGGGGGTTCCATAAGAGCCTGAAGGACTAGGGATAGATCCCACTTAGGACACAATCTAACAGGTAGTGGTCTTGACTACAAATGGGATCTTCCATGAGAGCGCACTGAAGGAAACCACTGATGGCTGGCGTCTGCACCTTCAAGGTACTGGCTGCCTATCCCTTGTCGAAGCCCTCCTGCAGAAAATCCAAAATAGAGGGAATATTCTGTGCTACCCGCCGATTCTCTATCAGCCAAGAATTTAACCTCTTCCACTGCTTGCTGTAAATCACTCTAGTCACTGGCTTCCTGCAATTGACTAAGGTCTTAAAGCGGAGGTCCGGGCTAAAAAAAAAAATTAAAAGTCAGCAGCTACACATACAGTAGCTGCTGACTTTTAATATTAGGACACTTACCTGTCCTGGACTCCAGCGATGTCGGCACCCGCCGCCGATCTTCGGATCGGGGGACGGGTGCAGCCGCTTCCATCGCGGGTAAGGGAACCCGGACGTGTAAGCAGTACAGCTTCACGCCGGGCACCTTACCGCGCATGCGCGAGCTCTGCCACGCTCTGCTACTGGCCAGGCGGCCAGTAGCAGAGCGAGCAGGGAGGAGGGAGCCGGCTTCTGACGTCATCTGCCGCGTCCGCCGGCCAGAACTCCCGGAAGTGTGGAAAAGGACACCTGTCTAAAGACAGGTGTCCTCTTCCCCCTCCCCCCCGAAAGGTGCCAAATGTGACACCTGAGGGGGGGAGGAATCCAACCAGCGGGAGTTCCACTTTAGGGTGGAATTCCACATTCTTTAGACAGGTGTCCTTTCCAAACATCCGGGAACTCGGGCCAGCAGCTGCTGACATCAGCAGCCCAGCTCCCTCCTGGCTCTGCTACTGGCCAATAGAGCGCAGCGGAGCCTCGCGCATGCACAGTAAGGTGCCCGGCGTGAAGCTGTAGTGATACACGTCCAGGTTCCCTTACCCACAATGGATGGGGCTACACCCAACCCCCTATCCGAAGATCGACGGTAGGTCCTGACATCGCTGGACTGTAGGACAGGTAAGTGTTCTATTAAAAGTCAGCAGCTACTGTATGTGTAGCTGCTGACTTAATTTTTGTTTTTTTACAGCCAGACCTCTGCTTTAACTACCTTATCAGAAAAACTCTGTGCGCTTAGCATCATTTATTCAGATACCAGGCTGTCAAGTTTAAAGAGGTTACTTGAGGGTGAGGCACTGGCCCCTGGGAGAGCAAGTCCTGTCTTACTGGAAGGCTGATAGGGTTCCAACACCAGGACATGAAGAGAAAAACATGGCCTCTTCGGCCAAAATGGAGCCATCAGGATCAGATCTGTCTGTTCCTGCAAAAATTTCCGGAGAACTTCCGGGATCAGCCGGACAGGCGGGAAGGCATAACAGAGATCAAATGGCCAGGGATTTGCAAGTGCATCGATCCCTAAACATTGATCTGCTGGATTCAGGGGAAAAAAAACTCTACTTTGTGATTGTCCTGACTTGCGAAAAGGTCTACCTCTGGGACCCCCCACTGCTCTGAAATGCTTACAAAAAACTTCTGGGGGCTAAGAACCAGTTGTCCCGAAGTACCTGGAAGCTACCGAGGTAGTCCGCAAGACTGTTTTGTGTCCCCTTTAGGTGAACAGCTGAGATAGGCGCTAGGTTCTTCTCTGCGCAGGACAGGATCTGCTGAGCCATCAGCTGAAGCGTCCTGCTCTTCGTGCCCCCCTGCTTGTTGATGTAAGCAACAGACGTTATATTGTCTGAGCGTATATGAAGGCTGTGGCCCATGATTTGTTTGAAAAGCCACAAAGGCCCTTAGCACAGCAAGAAGCTCCCTCTGGTTTGAGGAAGCTGCTGCTTCTCTGGGACCACTTCCCCTGAGCCACCTTGTTGTCTAGATCCCATCCCCAGGAGCTTGCATCCATCGTGATCCTACTGGATATAGGGAGGGACAAAGTTAACCCCCTTGTGAGGTGAAGGGGAGATCACCACCACAGATCCTGCTTCACCTTGGAAGGAATCCTGATCCTCGAATCCAGGGACCCCGAGAAGCCATCCCATTTCTTGAGCAATCCTTGTTGAAGTGGCCTCTGATGAAATCTTGCCCACTGTACATTAGGGAAGCAAGAAGTCATCAGACCCAGGACTTTGGAAATCTCTCTTAGGGATATCCACCAATTGGCTTGCAAGGCTGACACTTCCCACATTATCTTTGCTACTTTTTCCTCTGGAAGGAAGATCTTCTGGGAAATTGAACAGATTTTGTACCCCAGATAGGTGGCTCTCTAAGGGAAGATTTCTCCTTGTTGATGAGCCATCCCAGAGACCGGAGAGAAACCTGTACTACAGCTAGATCTTTCTCCAACCCCTAGAACGTCTTTGCCACAATCAAAAGATCGTCCAGATAAGGGATAACCGTGATTGCTCTCATCCTTAGTGGTGGCAGGGCTCCCCCCAGGACCTTGGTGAAAATTCTCAGGGCTGAGGACAGCCCAAACAGGAGAGCCTGAAACTGGAAGGGTTTGATCTGACTCCATTAGGAGTGCCAATATTAGGAACTTCTGGGAAGCAGTGTGTATCGAGATATGCAACCCTCAGATCCAGGGTAGCCATGAAGCACTTGGGGAAAAAGCAAGTTTCTGATTGAGAAAATTGTTTCCATTCTGAAAGGCTTGTATCTGATTGATTTGTTCAAAAAACAAAGATTCAGAATTAGTCAATACTTTCCCACCGGTTTTCTTACAACAAAAACATGTGAATAGAAGCCTTTCCCCTGCTCTTTTCGGGGCACTAGAACTAGAAACTTCTGATCGACTAGGCCCGCCGTTAAAAGGGTTGCAGCCTTCACCTGGTCCTTGAGAGGGATTGTCACCAACATCCTCTCTGGAGGCTGGGAGGAAAACTCCAACCTGTACCCATTGGCCACCAAGTCTCTGATGAAAGGACTCGAGGTGGCTCCAGCCCACTGTGGGAGAAAGGCCCTCAATCCCCCCCCCCCCCCACTGGAGCACAAGTCATTGTGATTTGGCAGGCTGCTGGGGAGGGTTAAACAGCACACCGCCCCTACCCCTGCCTTTATGTCCGGTCCAATGCATTTTGGCCCTCCCTCCTTTTTCACCCGACTCCTGCTGCCTACTTTGGCCATGAAAAAATTTCCTAGGTGCAGGTTTTTTTCTCTTTCTTGGGGAAGGCTTTCTTCCTGTCTTCTGTACGTTCCAAAGCCTCCTGTAGTCCAGAACTAAACAGGTGGTCACCTGAAAAAGGAAGCCCGCATAGGCGCAGCTTAAAGGCTGCATCCCCGACCAGGTTTTCAGCCAGACTTCTCCTGGCTGAATTAACCAAGGCCAAAGTTCTTGCTGACATTTTGACTGCTTCTGCGGAAGAGTCTGGCAAGTACCCTGGCTTTGAAGAGGAGAGGAAAAGGACTTTAAAATCTGCTCCCTGGATGTTTCTGCCATTAAATGCATTTGTATCTGTTTCAGCCAAACCCCTAGGTTCCTGGCCACGCAGGTTGAAGCCATGGCTGGCTTAAGACTCACAAAAGAGTCCCATCCCCTACGCAACAGGACCATCTCATCCATTGGATCCTTCAGCGCCCCCATGTCATCGACCGCTAGATCCGAGTTTCTTGATATTCAACAGAAGTGCGTCTAGCTTAGGGTGTTTATTCCAGGGCTGCGCACTGTCTTCCTCAAACGGGAACCTGATCTTCAGGTTACCCAAAAACAATGGCTCTCGGGATTTTCCCATTCCAGCATGATTGTATCTAGCAGGGAATTACAGTTGTATGCACAAGTTTAGGAACCCCAGACAATTTCCATGATTGTCATTTATAATTATTTGGGTGTTTGGATCAGCAATTTAATTTTGATCTATCAAATAACTGAAGGACACAGTCATTTTTCAGTGGTGAGATGGTTTATTGGATTAACAGATAATGAGCAATATGCATCAAAACGAAATTAGACAGGTGCATAAATTCGGGCACCCCAACAGAAAAATCACATCAATATTTAGTAGAGCCTCCTTTAGCAGAAATAACAGCCTCTAGACCAGCCTTTCTGAACCTTTTCAATACCGAGGAACCCTTGAAATAATTCTTCGGTCTCGGGGAACCCCTGCTAAAAATTAAAAGTCTACAACTTATGATACATTAGTGTGATGGTCAATGGGAAGAGTGCTCCTTACACTTGGTCATTGGGAAGCATTACCCCTTTACAGATAGCTAAAAAAAGACAATTTATGTCAGTGGGAATTTATCTGAGGATGTAGAAATTGACCATTGCTCAAGGAAACCTTAGCAACCTCTGGAGTAACCCTGGTTGAGAAACCCTGCTCTAGACGCTTCCTATAGCCTGTAATGAGTGTCTGGATTCTGGATGTATTTTGGACCATTCCTCCTTATAAAACATCTCCATTTCAGTTAGGTTTGATGGTTGCCAAGCATGGACAGCCCGCTTCAAATCACCCCACAGATGTTCAATGATATTCAGGTCTGGGAGGGCCATTCCAGAACACTGTACTTGTTCCTCTGCATAAATGCCTGAGTATATTTTGAGCAGTGTTTTGGGTCGTTATCTTGTTGAAATATCCAGCCCCGGCGTAACTTCAACTTTGTGACCGATTCCTCAACATTATTCTCAAGAATCTGCCGATATTGATTGGAATCCATGCGACCCTCAACTTTAACCAGATTCCCAGTACCACCCCTGGCCACACAGCCCCATGAAACCTCCACCAAAATTTTATTGTGGGTAGCAAATTGTTTTTCTTGGAACACTGTGTTCTTTTGCCACCATGCATACCACCCCTTGTGACCAAATAACTCAATCTTTGTTTCATCAGTCCACAGCATCTTATTCCAAAATGAAGCTGGCTTGTCCAAATGTGCGTTTGTATACCTCAAGCGACTTCGTTTGTGGCGTGTGTGCAGAAAAGGCTTCTTTTGCATCACTCTCCCATATAGCTTCTTCCTGTGCAAAGCACAATGAATTTTTGAACGATGCACAGTGACACCATCTGCAGCAAGTTGATGTTGTAGGTCTTTGGAGGTGGGTTGTTTTTGACCGTTCTCACCCTCCTTCACCTCTCTAATATTTTATGTGGCCTGACACTTCTGGCCTTAACGAGAACTGTGCCTGTGGCCTTCCATTTCCTCACTATGTTCCTCACAGTGGACACTGACAGCTTATATCTCTGCGATAACTCTTTGTAACCTTCCCCTAAACCATAATGTAGAACAATCTTTGTTTTCAGGTCATTTGAGAGTTGTTTTGAGCCTCCCCCATGTTGCCACTCTTCAGAGGAGAGTCAAAGAGAACAAAAACTTGCAATTGGCCACCCTTTCTCATGATTGGATGCACCTGTCTATGAAGTTCAAGGCTTAATGAGCTCACCAAACCAACTGTGTGTTCCAATTAATCAGTGCCAAGTAGTTGCAGGTATTCAAATCAACAAAATGACAAGGGTGACCAAATTTATGCACCTGTCTAATTTTGTTTTGATGCATATTGCACATATTCTGTTAATCCAATAAACCTCATTTTACTACTGAAATATTACTGTGTCCTTCAGTTATTTGATAGATCAAAATGAAATTGCTGATCCAAACACCCAAATATTTATAAATGACAATCATGGAAATTGTCAGGGAGTTCTTAAACTTTAGCATACAACTGTATGTACTGGGGATAAACAGCCTTTTTCTTGTGCATACCCTCGTACAAAAGGTCATGCTTAGAAAGCTGCAATTTCTCCTCTTCCATATCTACTGTTGTGTAGATGGCCTTCAATAAGTCATCCACATTATCTAATGATAATTTATATCTTAAGCCTCTGACCCTGACTCTTCCTGTGAAGACCGGGCAGTCTAAGCGTAGAGCCCCAGAGACTGTCAGGATCTTCTCAGAGGAAGGGCCCATTGTGGGGACCTGAATCTTTGCGATCAGTGATTTAACCACTTCTACACCGCCTACCGTGTATTTACAGCAGTAGTGTGGATGCTGAGTGCAAATCGCCGTAACAAAGTAGCAATCTGCGAGTGGGCGCTAGGCGGCGCGCACGCCCGCCATACTCCTGAGGAGTGTGTCCACGGCTCGGGCCACGATGAGCGGCCACAGCCAAAGAACGTGGAACCGCCGATGTAAACACGGCGGTTCCCCGCTCTGTTAGTGGAGGCAAAGGAGATCTACTGATCCCTGTCACTGGGATCAGTTAGATCTCTTATGCCCATGGCAGCCCAGCCGCCCGCCCCCCCCCCAAGTTAGAACACACACAGTTAACCCCTAGATCTCCCCCTGCAGATTAACCCCTTCACTGCCAATGACATTTATACAGTAATCAGTGGACATTTAAATTTCTGATCGCAGTATAAATGTCATTGGTCCCAAAAAAAAAAAAAAAAAAAGTGTCAAAAATGTCCAACATGTCTGCTGTAATATCTAGTACTGCTAAAAATCACAGATCGCTGCCATTACTAGTAAAAAAAAAATAAATAAAAAAAACCCCCCCAGAAATGAATTCTCATCATCCGTAAACACGGCCACTTTTGCACAAACCAATCAATAAGCGCCGATTGCGATTTTTACCAAAAATATGAGGAAGAATATAAATCGGCCAAAACCGATCAAAAAAATGCATTTTTATAAATTTTTTTTTGGATTTGTATTTTAGCAAAAAGTAAGAAATTTGGCATTCTTTGCAAAATTGGCACTCTTCTTTTGTTTATAGCGGCGATCAGAAATGACGCAGAGGTGATCAAATACCACCAAAAGAAAGCTCTATTTGTGGGGGAAAAAAAAAGGACGCAAATTTCGTTTAGGTACGTCATCGCATGACCGCGCAATTGTCAGTTAAAGCAACGCAGTGCCGAATCGCAAAGTGCTCTGGTCCTAACCTGGGAAATCCTTCCGGGGCTGAAGTGGTTAAAGGAGCTAAAAAGGTAGGTTAGTTGTCAGCTAGTCTCTGACTGAGGACAGCATTTTCTGACATGACACAGCTGGGTCATCCTTAACCCAATTGTCTATGTACGTGCAGCACACCGCCTTAGTCCAAGAGGAACTAAGCCTGCCTGTGCATACGGCACACTTTCTTTTGGGTGTCTGCACTTGGGGCATGCCTTGGTCTGTAACAGAGAAAAAATGCCCCTGCTGTAAATTTAGCATTACAACCATACTCCATATCACCCCTGGGTTTGGAGCCAAGAAAAAGGTGCACCCTTCACCAAGTCCCAAGGTACAAGGGTAAAAAAAAAAAAAAGAAAAAACTCTCCCCCCAGGATTCGCCTGGAACCAGCAAGCCTGGCTTACGAGAGAGGTGCTGGTGTTGGAGCTTGCTTACGGTGCCTGTGTGGGTACTGCATTAGCATCCATGCTGCTCTTGTGGTCTAACACAGCCTCTGCTGGATCGGGGCAACATGCACAAGCCGCTTGCTGTGTTCTGCCTGCGCCTTTACGGAGACTGGAACCCTGTCTCCAATGCCCGCTGATGACATCAGCGGCACTTGGAAGTGACCCACCTGTACTTCCTTTCGGCCGCTTGGATTGCAAAAACCCCACCCCTCCACTTTCTCCAACTTTCCCCACACTACAGCCTGGCTGATAGCTGGGATGGGAGCTGCACGGCAGCACCATTTGTGCGATGGTGGGGCTTGAACTCTACCAGCGGTTATGGCCTTCCCCAGGCACAGAGAAGCAGACCAGCAGCAGATGCCTTCTACCCCCTGGCAGAGGACAGCACTGAGCAGAGGAGGTATGCTTACAGGGATGTACCTCCCCTCTTTGCCCCTACAAAGCCCCACTCCTGAGCTTAGGAAACCAGGTTCCATGGAACATGTTACCACCCCCCCCAGAGTAAACAAAAACTGAAGTGGAGCCTGGAGGACTGCCTCTGACACGGGTAACAAGTTTCTTGTCCTGGTAGGAGAAGCCCAAGGTCTCATGGGCTATCCTGGAAGACACCTAGAGAAAAAATATAATTTCAAGCTGTAGCAACACTCCTCAGTATAGGCGTTCACATGGGGGAGTGGAGTTAAAGAAAGCACTGAGCCCTGCCCCCTTTCCATTCTGCAGCTGCGGTCACCTCCTCTCTCCTGTTTAGATTACATATAGTCAGGAACTGCAACCTATTCTTCAGATCAGGGCACAGAGAGTGGAAACTGACAGGTTATGAGGTTAATAATTGCAGCTCAAGAAGTGCACCTTTCATTCACAAAACAAGCTGACAATAGTACACATAGACAGCCTAATGTAGTATCTGGCTTGTGCTTTTGTGAATGAAAGTAGTTTTCTCCAGCTGCAAGCATTGACAAGACCATTTCCACTCTCTCCATGCTCCTATATAGCAGGTTGTAGCTCTTGCCTGTGTTAGCTAAATAGAATAAATGAGGAGACAGGACAGTGATTATGTCTGGCAGCTTAGCGTTCATGCCTGTGTGGGCCCTGCTCCTGAGTCATCACTCAAATTTCATTTCAGTCCCTCAGTGTTGTCAGATAGCTAAACAGGTGGGTGAAGCCAGCTATTGCCCACCACAGTTCAGCAACCTCTGCAGGGATGTAGATGGGGACAAGCGCTATGTACACAGGATCCACTGGTAGCGTTAACAAGCTGTCTTTTCTTCTGGTGATAGCCCATTAAAGTGGTACTTTAACATTTTTTGGCAAACGGGCAGAAATTTTAATGTAGATGAGACATTTTTATGTCCATTCTGCATTAACATTTGACTGCCTGTACACCCTGTATTTAGATGCACTTGCACAAGCCACTGTAAAATTTCAGCAATGTTGAGATGAATGAAAGCTCACGTGTGCCAGGAGTGACATCTCAGCCTGGTTAATAATCGGTACCCGGAAGCTGACCGGCCAAAGAGGTCAGTGAGCGTCAGGACACTACAGCGCTGGAGAGATTAGTATCATTTTGACAAACAAGTGGCCACTTCCCTCACCTATAACTGGCCTTTGCAGCAAGGAGCAACACGTGCAAAGCAAAACCAAAGAAATTGCATGCTCAACTTACCGACCAGCGTGCCAGACCTAGTATAGTTCTGATTTAGGAGACACATGGTCCACTGCACAGCTTAAGAATTTTCTCAAACAAGTGCTAATGATCACAACATGTAGATTATATACAACCTCGGCAGCAAGCAGTTATACCAGGGTCATACAGCTGCAGCCATGATCCTGGTAATGGCGATCAGCTTCCAAATTAAATAAAAGTGAGGCAGTGGCTTTAAAAGTGCACAATCATTTTTTCAGGGGTAGGAAGGGCCCCTCCATTCCCAGTCTCTCCCATTGCATTGGGGAGCCTAATGCCACTGTAAGCGATCCAGCCAGCTGCGCAGAAGATCTGTCCCCCAATCTCCTGGGGCAAATGAAGCTGGAAGCAATGAGAGATTTCATCACTTCTGGTTAGTGTTGTCACTCTCGGGTTTACTTAGAAATATCACTCAAGCCAATCTAGCCTGTGGTAAACCTATGCAAGATGGTTTCAGCCTTGCACCACTCCACAAGCAATATCCTTACACATATTTTGCCCCACCCACTGGGGCTTAGTCATAATGGTCCTCTGACTAAGCCCCAGGGAGTGGGGCAAAACATGTCAGAGGGAATGGCTTGTGGAATGGTGCAAGGCTGAGGCCATCTTGCACATGTTTACCATATAGGCTGGATTGGGTTGAGTGGCAATCTTTCTAAGTATGCTATACACTACTGGATGATAATTTTCAGCCAGCACCCCATTCCTGAGTACCAGCAAGACTATATAACTTTCCCTTCTTTGTTTAGAGCAGCAGTAATAGCAGGTCTTTTCCTGGTTGGTAGAGCCAGGGAACTCTTATCAATACAATCTGCTTGATTAGATACTTTGAATGGAAGGGGAGACATTGGGGTCTAAATAGACTCCTGATGTTTCAATAAAAAGTACAAAAACTGTAAAAAAAAAAAAAAAGTATCCCTGTGCAAATGCAAACATTTTAACTGTGATAACACCCCATGTGAGGTATCGCTGTGAACATCAGAATAAGAGTAATAATTCTAGCGCCAAAGCCCATGTGCAACTATAAGCTGACAACCAGTAAAGGTTTTTAAGTGTTGCGTATGGACAATTTTAAGTACTGCAGTTTGTTGCTATTTCACAGGCATCTACAATTTTAAATCTTGACATGTTTGGGATTTACTTGACGCAATAGCATAAAAAAACTGAGCATTGTTTGCATGCACTAAAAATTCATTTATGTGCATTTGTCCCTGAAAACTAGCATTTGATAAACGCGCGTGACAAAAAAAATTGCAACAGCCACCATTTTATTCTCCAGAGCCTCCTCCTAGAAAATATACACTGTTTGGATGCTTTTAACATTACCATGATATGCAAGCAGTAAAACTACAATCATTAAATAAAAAAATCAGCTGTGTAGAAGGAATTTAACTGTGTCAGCAAAAGTCAGGCTCTATTAATTTGAGGCCACCAAATCTGCAAGACTGCCCCACTCGCAGAAATTTCAGGCAGGACAGGTGTTGTGCTGTCAAAGTTCTTCTGTAAAAGCAGTCACCACTGAGGGCCAAAAATGCAGTGGTCAGCCAAGGATGCCTAGCGCAGCAGATAAAGAGCACATACTGACTGCCCTTCACAAGTTGCAAGATGTCCAGAGGCAAAAGCATCTCAGAACTGACAGCAACCAAAGTCAGTTTAGAAGTGGTTCTCATAGACGACCTGCCACTAAAAGCCATACAAGTTCAAGCAACTTACCTGAGAATGAGTGTGCAGAAAAAAGGAAGCATATGGTCTGGACTAATGGGTCCAAATTTTGAAATATTTGGCTATAGCAACAGTGACGCAAAGTGAATTATCCATGGAGGTTTGGGGCTTTGGCAAGATTTAAATAGGTTGTAAACCCTTACATATACCCAGTGAAGCGACTGGCCTCAGGTAATACACAGAGGTGAAAAATCCTTCTGCGTAATTTGTACCCGTTTATCTGCAGTCTTCTCTGCTCTACAGCCAAAGTGCAGAGTTTATAAAGCTTGCGTAAGCCGTTAGGAAAAAAAAAAAAAAAAGAGGCAGAGAGCTGAAGTTACACTCTGCAAAGCTCAGGGAGGAGAGCTTTGATAGTGTATTGAAGGGAAAGGATACACCTCTCTTCACACAGCAACATAGCTAAGGCTGTCAATCAGCTGGTGCTCCCTCCCGTCACCATTTTTCTCTTAGGGTCAGTGAAACTTGTCACAAGTGATTTATGCTGATAGAGGAAGAAGCAGCAGACAAGAGTGACACTTAATGCCCTTAATTGAGACAAGCACACACTGTAGAGAGATAGGTTTTTTTCCACAGTTCATGTCGGAGGTTTACAACCACTTTAGGGGCTCCAGAATAGGCAAACACCTGCCTCAATCATACTGCACTCTCAGCAAATTGACAGATCACCCACAAATTTCCTCTGCAGGACAATTAACCCAAACAAATAGACAAACTCATAGCACGATCTTCAGCAAAACTTAAGTCTTGGAAGACTTGATCCCCAAAGAGTCCAGATCTCAACATTATCTTTCTGGGATTGCATGGGGGGGGGGGGGGGGGGG
>BLSH010159121.1:210258-220785 GCA_018402905.1 Glandirana rugosa
GCCCCACCGGGACGCCCAATTTGCGGGGCGGTGAGCAGAAACCCGAACCTTGATGTGATCAACGCCAATTTCTGGCCGAGGGTTTAAATCGGCGCCAGAAACGGCCAGGACCGCCCCTCAGTACACACAGGCCTTCCATGTGTAGAAACCACAGGAAAATGGCCGCCGATGCACACTAGAGGCCGAAACCTTGTGCAACAGCGCAGAGGCTACGCCAAAATGGCCGGCGAACGATCCCATGCATATAAATGCGTCCGGCTACAAGAAAATGGCGGCCAGGCACCGGCAAAATGGCCGCCTATGATCACGGGGGGGATGTACGAGCGCTCAGGAAGAGGGGGGGGGCGAGACCACCCACTACACTCACCCCAGAGGGGGGACCCGCCAGCTCCCCCCAGGCCCCCCGAAGGGGAGGGGGGCGTACTTACCCCATCTAGTCGGGCGGTGCGGGGGATTCCACCCGAGACAGCGTACACTCACCCGTCTAGGCCGGAGGGAGCTGTCGGGCCCTGGGCGCACTGCATTCGATGGCGGGGCGTTTAACCCGCAGGGCCACCCCGTCCGGTTGAGGTTTGTCGCGGTCGACCCAGCGCGAAGCATCCGGTCTAACGCGTGATGGCCGGCTGGGGAGAGTACCTGGGTTCGAGACCCAGCCTGCTACTTGATTGTAGTCTTCATCTGTGCGGCTGTCTCTAGACAGCCGAAGTGGCCCAGAGGTACCACAGATCCCAACAGGGAGCCTAGGTCTAACTCCTTGCGCTAGGCAGAGCTGGGTGTAGGGTTATCTGCCAGTGGGGACTGCCCCCTGGGAGGGGCTGTGTCTGTTACTGTTCTTTTTTGCTTTTAGAACTGCCTGTTCTGCCTAGTAAACTCCTGAAGAGGGCAGTATAACCCACTTAGTCCTAAGAGTTGCTGTGCCTGTCGACAAACGAAAGAGAAATGGAGGAATTAAAGAAAAAAAAAAAAAACACGTGAGGTAGCACTAATGCTCACTAACGCCGATTCAAAACGCAGACAAAAATCGCGTGAACGTTTTTTTTTCCTGGAGTCGGACCCGATGTTGCAGCTCGTATTAACAAGACGTCGATGTGTACAAGGCCTAAAGCCTAAGTGCAGTCAAAATCACAAAGGAAATTAGCACATGGAACAACTTGCAGTAAATAGGATGTGGCCCTTGTGCAGATTCCTCTTCTGGTGAGGTGGGGATGAATACACAGGCTCCCATCATCAAAAGAGCCCAACTATACCCACCCATTCATAGAAGCAGTACTAGAGTTTTGTCCCTTGCGTTGGGGTTTTTTGTGTGATTTTGGCCGTTTTAAGCTGTAAAATCAGGGGTGGTATGTTAACAGTAGTAAATTACCCTCAGGGAATATGCTTTGAGTTGAGAAGCAAGCATTCATAAGACAATGTCACATTTAAGGCAGTTACTGCTATGAAACATTTTTGTGTAAAAAAAAAAAAAAAAAAAAAAAAAGTCAGCTAGATTGCTCACATCATGATTTAATAAACTTGTATGAGTTCTAAAGTACATTTAGACTAAAAGGGTTTATTGAAAATATTTTGCTTTAGTGTACAGCTGCCTCGTTATAACAAAGTGATCCACTTTCCACATTTTTTTTTCCTTTTATAAAACAAAAAAACTTTGGATCTACAGTACCACTGCACTGAATGTGGTCTGCCACCCATCTCCTGATACATTTTCCATAGTATAAAATGTCTTACAGGGAAAGTATGTCCACTCCTATAAAAGCTTCAGCTGATGTGTTAGCCAGGGAACGTATTGCTCATCACTACTGTTCTTAAGAGATCTGAGAAAACATTTTGGCTTCTATCAAAACATTATTCTTTATAGCATTACATGTATGCAAGATTAGACATATTTTCAAAGCCAATGGTTGGTGTTAGAGACAAACAATCCACATTTCCAAGCTGTAGGTTTTTACCCTTTTCAAACATTGGCTACCAAATATGGTTGAACATCTGTAACAAAGCATTTTACGGAACATAATATCACCTTTTTTGCAGGGATAATTTACAAATGGAGACGGATGATACGTACCAAGTTACAGATAAAACTACAGGTAGTCTTGAACCATCTTTTTAAACAAGCTATGCTACACAAGTATAGCAAAAATATTCCTGTTTATAATACATTAGACAAATGTCTACCATCTTCACAAAAACCTGTCCAAAATAGCATGATCGCATTGCATTGTACGCTCAGTCACACAGTACATGTATGGAAATATTTCACATTGAATTACAATTTCTGCATCCAGCTTCAAAAATGTATTCCATCAAATCTAACTAAAGCATTACTGTTAAAAATAACTGCTACAAAATGCTCCAGAGATCTAATAATGTCATTTGTTATGGCACAGTCCTCCTGTTGGTGTCCACAGTAAATAATGAATAGCGTATGTCCATATGTACCATCTTTATTAATATACAGAAGAGTTTGAACTGCAGTCATGATTGGAAGGTGGTTTGAGAAAAAAAACTCAGCAGTTTCTGTAATCCTAGGACTGCTATTTTAAAAAAAAAAAAAAAAATCCCTGATAATCAGTTTTCAACTTTATTCGAATTCTGACTGACCTGTTGGAAAACAGAAAAAGGATTCCCTTCATTTGTTTCCATAACTTGATAAACCAAGAACAAGAACACAGCCAAAATAACAAAGATAAGGATCTTTATCCACATGGGGATCGATCGTCCAGTTTTCGGTTTTGTGACCTTCTGTTCAAGTACTGGTTGGTACTTTGAGACATACTTGGAAGTGTAACCTTCTTCAATTTTATAATCTTTCATGCTGAAAGGACGCCCAGCAGCTCCTTTTATTGGCCTGCGGCAGGTGGCACTGTGAGTAAAATAAGAAACCAGTAAGTATACTATTGCAGTGGAAAATTATATGCATACAGAGTATTTCCTTGTAGCTTTGCCCTGGCATGGGTTATAGATCTATCTATTTTAAAAAAAAGTGCCGTAGTATCAGACAGAGTCTAATCGTTAGCGTTACATATTGCTGGAGAAAATGCAGTATATGCAAAATTCAGTAAAGCATGGCAGCCAGATTTCATTTTTGGCATCCAAATAGCTGATATGGGTCACTACATTTTGTACAGGCGTCTTTTCTTGTACAGTTCTGTTACATGAGGTCTATATATGTGGTATGCAGTATCTCACAAACTTGATTACACCCCTCACATTTTTGTAAATATTTAATTATATCTTTTCATGTGACAACACTGATGGACACTTTGCTACAATGTAAAGTAGTGAGTGTACTGCTTGTATAACAGTGTAAATTTGCTGTCCCCTCAAAATAACACACAGCCATTAATGTCTAAACCGCTGGCAACAAAAGTGAGTACACCCCTAAGTGAAAACATCCAAATTGATCCAAAAGTGTCAATATTTTGTGTGGTCCCCATTATTTTCCAGCACTGCCTTAACTCTCTTGGGTATGGAGTTCACCAGAGCTTCACAGGTTGCCACTGGAGTCCTCTTCCACTCCTCCACGACGATATCACGGAGCTGGTGGATGTTAGAGACCTTGCGCTCCTCCACCTTCCATTTAAGGAATCCCCACAGATTGCTCAATAGGGATTAGGTCTGGAGACATGCTTGGCCAGTCCATAACCTTTGCCCTCAGCTTCTTTAGCAAGGCAGTGGTCGTATTTGGAAGTGTATTTGGGGACTTTATGTTGGAATACTGCCCTGCGGCCCAGTCTCTGAAGGGAGGGGATCATGCTATGCTTCAGTATGTCACAGTACATGTTGGCATTCATGTTTCCCTCAATGAACTGTAGCTCCCCAGTGCAGGCAGCACTCATGCAGCCCCAGACCATGACACTCCCACCACCATGCTTGACTGTAGGCAAGACACACTTGTCTTTGTACTTCTCACCTGGTTGTCACCACACACGCTCGACACATCTGAACCAAATAAGTTTATCTTGGTCTCATCAGACCACAGGACATGGTTCCAGTAATTCATGTCCTTAGTCTGCTTGTCTTCAGCAAACTGCAAGCTTTCTTGTGCATCATCTTTAGAAGAGGCTTCCTTCTGATACAACAGATATGCAGACCAATTTGATGCAGTGTGTGGCATATGGTCTGAAAACTGAAAGGCTGATCCCCCACCCCTTCAACCTCTGGATATGACGCTGAGCATGTGCACTCAACCTCCTTTGTCGACCATAGAGACCTGTTCTGTTAAACCACTGTATGGTCTTGGCCACTGTGCTGCAGCTCAGTTTCAGGGTCTTGGCAATCTTATAGCCTAGGCCATCTTTATGTAGCGCAACAATTCTTTTTTTTATAGATCTTCAGAGAGTTCTTTGCCATGAGGTGCCATGTTGAACTTCCAGTGACCAGTATGAGAGCTAGAACACCAAATTTAACACACCTGCTCCCCATTCACACCTGAGACCTTGTAACACTAACGAGTCACATGACACAGGGAAGGAAAATGGCTAATTGGGTCCAATTTGGACATTTTCACTTAGGGGTGTACTCACTTTTGTTGCCAGCGGGTTAGACATTAATGGCTGTGTGTTGACTTATTTTGAGGGGACAGCAAATTTACACGGTTATACAATCTGCACACACACTACTTTACATTGTAGCAAAGTGTCCATCAGTGTTGTCACATGAAAAGATTTAAAATATTTTAAAAAATGTGAGGGGTGTACTCACTTTTGTGAGATAATGTATCTACCAAGCATGAAGCAACAATATCTTCATGAAGTGAGTCAGGAACAGTCATGTTCATAAACCCATAATTGTATTTAATCAACACTTTATAGGTTACTCTCTTATGTAAAATTTGTAATTTTTAGGGTGTTACTGAAGGATAACCAATAAAATACATTGGATCAGAGTTATTTATAGCCAAAAGAACCAGTAACAATTTAGCTTATTCAACAACCTGAAGTTTAGCCGATATTCTAATTCTGCAAGCTTAGATATGAACGGTTACTATTTATCCCTTTTTGACTTTGAGATTATTTTGTTTTATGCAAGGATCATCCACACAACACAAACACTGAGCTCTGTAGTACTTTACATTTCTCTTAGGCTCTGGTATGCTGGGAACGCAGGGAGGTCCAACTAAAGGAATAATTTGAACCTCCCTGGAATGTATCCAAATAATTTACTTGTGAGCTGAAGGGGGTATCATAAGCATCCAAAAGCCGAGGGTGCTCAATTCTCCCCTGAAACACACCTTCATGCCGAAAGGTTTGCCAGGGGTACGAGCAGATCTCTGGTTTCTGAAGTGAAAGCAAGACCCAGAGGACCTGCACAAATGACAGAAGAGGTAGAGGGATGGGGCTCCTCTGACCTTTCCACAGATGTCCTACACTTTGGTAGAAGTGCACGGTGGCCGCCCGAGGCGCTGCCAAATACAGTTTCAAGAGACGATCCAAGAGAAGTTAACTGTTCCTCTGATGTCTTATCCCACACACACATAGCCAAAAGTATCCTACAATTAATACAGAAACATTAGTCCTATGCAGGACACAAGTTTAGAGTCTTGTAATGGAGCAGATATCTAGTGCTTTAGCAGTGGCAGTCTAACTGCTCCATAACGCAGGGGCCTACCCCAGCGGTGGAAAGATTCCCTCTCTCCATTGAGTTAACCGATTGCCGACTGCCCGGCATGGATTGACAGCAGCAAAGTGGTTCAATATCGCAAACCACTGTCACCTGACAACGGCTGCGAGCGGAGGCATGCTCACTGTTTTCCGGGGGAGCCAGGGCGTGGGTAGGGCGGACTTGATGCAAACACAAGGATCTCCGTTCTGACAGGGAGAAGGAATGTGATCACAGGCTCCCTGTATGATCTCTCCCCCCCCCCCCCACTCAGTCCAGCCCCCATACAGTTAGTAACGCACACAGGAAACAGCTAACCCTTAGAGCGCCCCGCCCCCCAGGTTAACCCCTTTCCTGCCAGTGACGTTTACACAGTAATCAGTGCATCTTTATAGCACTGATCGCTGTATAAATGTCAATGGTCCCAAAAAAATAAAAGTGGTGTCAAAATGGTCCAACATGTTCGCCGCAATATCGCAGTACCGCTAAAAATTGCACATCGCCGCCATTACTAGTAAAAAAAACAAATTCTCATCATTCGTAAACGTGGCAACTTTTGCACAAACCAGTCAGTATATGCCAATTTAACAAAATAAAATATCAAACAGCGCAGCCCTTTCAATCACATTAGCAGCTGAACACTAAAGGTAATTTATCACAACCCTCCAAAATGTCCATATTCATAAGAGTGCAGCGCTTAGAGTAAAAAGTCCTCTTGGTAAAAGAAACCCAGTGTGATACAGCAGGTGAGTGTAAAATGATCGATCTTAAGTGCACTGGTGACACACTTCCTCCACCTTCCACACTGGCAGCTCACCTTCCCTATGAGGCTCTTATTACAGGAGCCAGATAGCGCATGTTAAGGTAACCAAGACATCAGGTACAGAAATCCCCATGTAGCAGAAGATGTAATTCACTCTCCTTCTGAGCAACTCCAACAGGGATCTTCCACTTCAGATATACCGACAATGCCAATACTCCCCTTCAGAGTCAATCCAATAGGGATCCACAACTCCAACTGGTTGAAGGTCTTGAATGCAAACTTTGTAGATTGCATCTCTAGCGGTGACCTAGACCAAGCAGGAAGTCCTATCTCCATGTTGGAGATAGGACTTCCTGCTACTTCAGAGGCTCACCTTCTAACTCCTGAAGAAAGGACACAAGCTCTGCAACAACTGCAGTCTTCAGGATGGATAGAGGTCACCACTAGAGATGCTATCTACAAAGAGTTTGCATTCAAGACCTTCAACCAGTTGGAGTTGTGGATCCCTATTGGATTGACTCTGAAGGGGAGTATTGGCATTGTCGGTAAAGCTGAAGAATCCGATGAAAAAATTGTTTTTTTTAACAATTTTTTTTTATATGTATTTTAGCAAAAAAAGTTTTTTTTGCAAAACTTACGCTTTTTTTTTTTGTTTATAGGTGTGATCAGAAATGACGCAGAGGTGATCAAATACCACCAAAAGAAAGCTCTATTTGTGGGGAAAAAAAGAACGCAAATTTTGTTTAGTTACAACATTGCACGACCGCGCAATTGTCAGTTAAAGCGACGCAGTGCCGAAACGCAAAAAGTGCTCTGGTCCTAAAGGGGGAAATCCTTCCGGAGCTGAAGTGATTAAATTTAGTCAAACATGGATTTGACAGATCAGCAATAAATCGCCAACCGTGGACAGAAAGCCAAACCAGTTAAATCAAAAATGGAATCTAGGAAGGCAATTCAACTTGTCCGTTAAGTCCCAAAAGGTAAATATATCTTTAAAATTTCTAGTGGTAACTTTTGATGTGGATTGCTGGAGCATTCCCCTTGGCATGGCCCACCTCTTGGTGAATCCCTTCTCAAAGGTGAAAAGCTCTGGCACAGGCGTTTCCAGCCCACAGAGGAAGCCCCAAAATAGCCGGTGTGTGGAAAGGGCTTTGCAGCTGCAGGTGGTCTAAAAGACCCATGATCTAAGAGCCTGATCCTCCTAAATGCCGAGTAATTTGCACAGCATCAATATGGTTTGAAACAACCCCTTGTATATCTAGAGTTCACTGAAGAGAATGGGGACCCCAAAACAGCCTCTCCTCAGTGTTGTAATCCAATTTAAATTCCAAAAATGTTCCTGATTTTACAGTATAGGACCAAGGTTTTTAAAACGTATAACTGGGATGTCCAAAAGCAGTCCAACTAAAGAGTGGACAAGACTGAAAACAAAGCTAACAGGCCCACAAAAGTCAAGAAAGGATGCACAGAACGAGAGCAGTCTATATAGCATCTTATGCCCAAAACTGGCATCAGAAATGGCTTCAACATTCACCTGGTGAAACTTAAATGTGTTAATAGGTGGCAGCCTTGCAAACCTGAGAAACCTGATGCCTGATGCTGAAAAGCACATGAAGCATTAACAGATTTGGTAGAGCAGGGATGCTGAACCCGTGGCCCTCGAAGCCCTCTGATGTGGCCCTCAAACTGAAAGCAGGAGTTTTTGTGCATTTTCAGAATGTGCACCACACCCACACAACATAGAAGTCTATGGCAAAACAGAGCTAACCTGCATGAAAGCCGCAGGGTAAACCACAGCACATCAGTGTAAAAGCAGCCTTACAGGGGGCTTGAGACAGTAAGGGCTTCTTTACATTTGTGGTTTGAGAGGTGGGTGTTTTTTACCATCCCCCCACCAGGGTAGCATCAGCGGTTGCAATGGCAACTCTGCCCTATGCTCCAGGGGACCCATGCAGCCTCCCTGTAACATTCATCAGATAGGAGGGGTGGCGTCATATACAGAAACGGATCCTCATTTTCCTCCTGCAACTGCTGAAAGCTGGCTTCTCCTCCTTTCCCATCGGCATTTAGCAGCTGCAGAAGGAAAAAAATGTTCATTATGCTAATCTAAAATTAAAATTCGGAACCATTCTATTGTGGCCCGCTACTGGTTACCAAATTACTTAAGTGGCCCTTGCTTGTCAAAAGGTTGAGCACCCCTGTGGTAGAGGCCTAATCAAGGAACCCCAACCTTCAGACTGTAGATTCCAACAATAACTTGTCCGATTCACCCAGAAATGGTAGAGCAAAAGTGGGACACAAAGTTCCTAAAAGCTGCAGTAGCTGAGAAGCAAGCTCTCACTGCATACACCACATTCAGACAGTGGATAGAAATTTACTTAGGATGGATGTTTTGGAGCACGACCTAAGGAAGAACAAAAATGTGATTAAATTGGAAAGCAGTGACCACCTTCAGGAGAAAAAAGGGATATTATAACTTACCGTAAAATCCATTTCTCTGAGTTCACTGACAGACGGAGCTCTTCTTAAATGACACTTGGGTTTTATGTCATCCTATCAGGAGTGACTAGGCAAAACAGATGCAAAAGCATCAGGGATAGGCGGGCCCCTCCCATGGGGGCCGTCCTCACCTGGGCCTATAAAACCCCCTGCTGGCACCGCTGCTCGCAAAACTTTGCGGCCAAAAGCAGCATCCGCAGATGCCGACACATCAACTTTGTAAAACTTAGTAAATGTGTGCACTGAGGCCCAAGTGGCCGCTTTGCTCACCTGAGACACCGAAGCCTGGTGCCTGAACGCCCAGGAGGTACTGACCGACCTGGTGGAATGAGCCGTGACCGGAAAAGGGGGAACCTTGCCCCGAAGCTCATACGCATGGGTCACGGTCTGTCTAATCCAACGGGAAATGGTAGCCGACGAGGCTGCCGAACCCTGTTTGAAGCCCCCGGGTAACACAAACAACGAGCCAGACTTCCGAAAGCAAGCTGTAGCACTCGAACCCGCAGGGCCCTCACCATATCCAAAGAGTGTTACTAAAATTCCTTAGGATGTTTTGGGTGAGGACATAAGGAAGGACACTATCCTCATTCAAATGAAAAGAAGAGACCACCTTCGGAAGGAAAGAAGGTGGAAGTCGCAACACCGCCTTGTCATTATGAAGAATCAAGTACGGGGACTTGCATGACAAGGCAGCCAATTCAGACACCCGCCGTGCGGATGTGACAGCCACTAAGAAGACAACCTTCTGCGACAAAAGGGACAAGGGAATGTCCCTAATCTTCTCATACGGTGGTTTCTGTAAAACAGAAAGCACCAGATTCAAATCCCACGGCGCCAGAGGCGGCCGAAACTGGGGAGCCACATGATGTACACCCTGTACAAATGTGCGGATCAGAGAATGGGAAGCCAAAGGTCTCTGAAAAAGGACCGCTAAGGCCGAAATCTGGTCCTTGAGCGTACTCCATGCCAGGCTCTTGTCCAGTCCCTGTTGCAGAAAAGTCAGCACCCTGGACACCAAATAAGAGCGAGGGTTCCAACCCCCCACTTCGCACCATGCAATATAGGCTTTCCAGGTCCTGTGATAAATTTTGCGCGAAGTGCACTTACGTACCTTAACCACTTCAGATCCGCGCTATAGCCAAAGTACGGCTCCAGCGCGGATCTGAAATGCCCGGAGGAAGTCCTCCACTGCGCATGCTCACGCGCCCCCCCCGGCGGCTGCGCGAGAGTGCGCCGCATGCTGCGCGAGCGTGCCCGCGGGTCGGGCGGACTCGATGTCCGCCCGAGACCCGCCGATCGCCTTTAGGAGCCTCAGAACGGGGAACCGCCGTTGTAAACACGGCGGTTCCCCGTTCTGTGACAGGGGACAAGCAGATCTACTGATCCCTGTCACTGGGATCAGTTAGATCTGTTATGTCCCGGCCAGCCCTGCCCCCCCGCAGTTAGAACACAGCCAGGGAACATATTTAACCCCTTCACTGCCCCCTGCTGGTTAACCCCTTCAATGCCAATGACATTTATACAGTAATCAGTGGACATTTAAATTTCTGATCGCTGTATAAATGTCATTGGTCCCAAAAATGTGTAAAAAATGTCCGACATGTCCGCCCCAATATCGCAGTCCCGATAAAAATCGCAGATCGCCGCCATTACTAGTAAAAAAAAAA
>BLSH010159121.1:230810-252769 GCA_018402905.1 Glandirana rugosa
GCACATGTCCGATAAAGATCTCTCAGGAGTTCTCATCATGCTTCTTGTGGTTCCTTTTCCCACTACCGTCTCAATAAAATGAAGGTACGGAACCCCTTCCCATTATCAATAAGGGTCATTACAAAAAAATAAATAAAAATGGAAAAAAGGGTTTATTATCCACCATCGACGTCTTGGTGAAGGTCTACTACTACGTCTACAGAGTCTCTGACGAGGTCATTGTCTTTGATATAACGGAAGTTCGTTGGTCCGAGGTGTTTGTGTGCTTGAAAGTCTCAGTCACCTGATTATCAACCTGATGAGATTCAAAGAATATACTGCATTAGCCTATAAAAATGGGTAACATATGATTAGGTGTCCATTTTAATTAGCATTAAAACCCCATATGGGAACTTAAATATATTTAAAGACAAAACTTAAATATATATATTTACTGGAGCCTGGTTGCTTGAAGGCAATATAGTTTCTGTTACTGGAGCAGTCTCTGAGACATCTGCATCATCATCTGGAAGTGGTTCTGCAGCTACCACCTATTATTTGGGAAAAAAGGTAAAAATAAATAAAAAAACATTACTGGGAATAACTATTACCCTTCCCCAAGGCATGGAAGTAAAATAACTCTGCCATCACCCTTTTCCTTGGTGTTCTTCGTACTACTCTTGAGGACTCTCTAGAAATAGCCTGTACACGTCCAACCTTTTCAGGCTCCACGGTCTTCTCGGGTTCAGAATTTCCATCTCCAGAAATGCTCTATTTAAGTGTCAAATATATGTGAAATGAGATGCTTTCCTGTGCAAATAAACCATGACCACACACTTATGGTACATATACAAAGAGTGACTGAGGACAGGACACATCAGTGTGTGTAGAATATAAACCAGAAACAGCAAGTCAGTGAAATTGGGACAGCTTTAAAAGCAAGCAAGGTGTGAAAACAACTCCTTCGTTATAGTGAAAGCCAAATACCATTTCCAGTGAGAAGCTTAAAAAATATTTACATTTTTTTTTTTTTGTTTTACGCATAAAATGGTGGATAATTCCTCAATCTCAGTAACAAAATCCTCTGGAGGGAGCCTGGTTTCTCTTTTAACATTTAACATCACTTCAGTATCTTCCTCTGTCTGAATGCAAGACAACAAAACTGACAAATAAATTGAGGAAAAGGGGTATTTGTACACAACTACAATCCATTTAAATATTTCAAGGACTCGGACTGTAGCGCACAACCTGACTAGCTGCCAATGGGCACCAACTTGCCAGCACTGAATGTGACTAGACAGGCTGTGCCCTTGGGAGGTATGCAGCAGATTTGCCAAGTAAATAGCTTTCTTGCTACACTATCTAAGCAAAACAAAGGGTAGTTTGGCATTTTTTTTTAACGTTATACATCATTAAAGCACAAGTTCAGGTTTTTCGACACTTTATAAAGTTTGGGCCAAGGAAGCTCAAACCATTTCCTTTACCAAGATATTCAGTGGCTGTGAGCACTGTATCATACATAGCAGCATCAGCAGCATACAGCATGCAGAGTCAGGCCATGTGCTTTTTTATTAATGAATACAAGGCTTCCATCGATTGGCTGAGGTGGAGAGGCAAGTGGACGACATCACAATCTCCACCTCAACCAGAGGAAGTCTTGTATTCACTGATAAAAATACAAAGCTTCCAACAGATAACTGTAAAAAAAAAAACAAAAAAAAAACAAACACACACACACAGCAATGCTCCCTGCAAAATCACCCAGTAAAGGATAATTGGTTTGGGCCAGCTTGGTGACAGAAATGCTGGACTTAAGCTTTAAGATTAGACAATCAGAATATTCATTAGAAACCATTGGTGCTATGGTGTTAGAATGATCTGTTGCAAATGCATTGGTATCTAGGTCTAGTTTCAACAACCATAGTCTCAGGTCAGGGCAATCTTCCCTGAAGTAATACAAATGGGTAAAAGGTGGGGTATATAAAGCTATACAGTATAACTATATTACAAATATACACTATATATGCTACAAGAAAAAAAAAAAAAAAAAAAAGTAAAAAATACAGCGTTTACACTATTAATAGTAGCTTGCAGTGAAATTGGGTGTGTAAAGTTTTATTGCATTCTACCACCCCTGCTATCCAATGGTTCCTGGTTTAGGTCCGCTCTCTTTTGATCACTATGTCAGCTGTATAAACCTTTGTCACCAAAACAGCTATATTTAAATGAACTGCTGAAGTGTGGAAATTTCATGCAAAAATTTGTATAAGAGAATTCACTTTGACGCAGAACCTGGCAGCACAGACAAAATCCACCTGCTAGCACAAAACATGTTAATATGTCAGCTTGTGCAAGTAGCCGAAAACTAGAGAAATGAGATAGTAATACAGTAGTAGGGAAAAGGTTATCTTATTGGCATGGCCATCTTAAAGTACCAATGTTGGTACAAGTAATCTGGTTCTCAGACAGGCACATTTTTTTTACCCCAGAGGATCTCAACGGTTTCCTTAGCTGGTGGTAGTGTAATATAACAAAAAAGGTATCCAACGCATTTAAAAGGCTGACAGCTGCCGACACGACCTGTTATTGTACCATAAGGAATTAAAAAAGGTCCAGGTCACTTCTAGTCCATTCATATGGTTTTCAAACAAGCCCCGACAAGCAGGTCATTTTTGAACTTACAAAACGTGAAATACTTTTTGGACTGTCCCCTTGCTATTGAATAAAGTCATACCTGGACATTTTAGGTGTGGCGCTTCAATTTACATTTTTGCTACATCATAAGTACAAAGGCCACCTGTTTCGCACAACTGCATTAAACTGAAAGACAATATAGGAAAAACAGTGACATGGCCTATAGCAACCCCAGTCCCTATTTGAGTCATTTTGCATGTGGAGTTGGAACAACTTCTTAGTTAGCTGGCCAGAGCAGCAGAACTTTCCTCATCCCCCAACACGGATATAATTAGTAAAAGTAGTTCACTAATCCTTTTCTATCCATCTGCCCTCAACAGAATTATATTCTTACAACACTAAGTAGAACTGCTCTGTTATGATCAGCTCAGCAGTCTGAAATTTGCAAACCTCATTCAAGCTCTACTGGTAGTCTGAACTCTATTCAGTGCAATTAAAAGTCGGTTAGCAGTGTGAAATCCTGACAGGCAGACTTCCAACAGAAAAAAAGGGATGTTGCAGCATGCATACTTGTTGCTAGGATGTGAAAAAGTTTTTCAATTCTGCAATGCTGAGTGAGCGTCCAACAGTTTTCATGTTCTAGTTACCTAAACGTCCCAACAGGTAAAACAATAGAATTAATGGATCATTTTACAAACCTGCACAGATTTTTAATATATACTACAGGCACCTTGACAGCATATGCTGTTTTCTGAAAAAGTGATCTAAACCCATCAGTTTAACCACTTTAGCTCTGGAAGGTTAACCCCCCCCCCCCTTCATGATTAGGCCCTTTTTTGTGATCCGGCACTGCGTTATTTTGACAATTGAGCCGACGTGCAACGCTCTACCCAAATAAAATTGGTGTAATTTTTCCCCCACAAATAGAGCTTTTTTCTGGTGGTATTTGATCACCTCTGCATCTTTTTAAATATATATATTAGAGCTGCATGATTCTGGCCAAAATGAGAATCACAATTTTTTTGCTTAGAATAAAGATCACGATTCTCGTGGCGTAACATATTAAATATACAAAAAAATTGGGCTAACAGCACTGTTTAGTTTTTTGAAAGGGTAATTTTTCCCAAAAAATTACGTTTAAAAGTCCACTGCGCAAAAAGCGTGTGACATAAAATATTGCAACAACCGCCATCTTATTCTCTAGGGTCTCTGCTAAAAAAAAAATATATAATGTTTGGGTGTTTGAAGTGATTTTCTAGCACAAAATAATGGATTTTTATTTGTAAACAGCAAGTGTCAGGAAAGATTTAGTCTTTAAATGGTTAAACCAAACATCTATACAAGGGGAGTTCATTCAGAGTGCATTCCTTTGAAGTAAATTACTTTGTATCTCTTTTAGCGTCTTATCAATGGTGATTCAGAACTTGGCTCTCTGCCCAGACTTTGAAGTCTCCCCTGAGACTCAAGTCGCTCCGACTTAGTAAAGACTTCAGGCGACTTGCATTGACTTTTATTACAGTCAAGTCGCGCTGAGTCGCCCCGCAAGTCGGACCCCATTAACTGCACTGAAAACCGCGGTAATGCCCAATGGAGATCGCAGGGGGTGGGGTAGATCGAGATTTTAATACGATTAATCGTGCAGCTCTAAATATATATATATATATATATATATATATATATATATATACACATATATACATATACATATACACACACACACACAGCTACATGTTTTTGTTTTTTGCGCAAAAGTCATAGCGTCTACAACCAGGTATTTTTATGGAATTTTTATTTATTTTACTAGCAATGGCGGCGATCAATGACTTATAGTAGGACTGCAAAATTGCGGCGGACAAAATCGGACACCAACTGACTTTTTGGGGACCAGTGAGACCAATACAGTGATCAGTGCTAAAAAAAAATTATGCACTGTCACTGTAATGACAGGAAAGGGGTTATCAAGGGCAAGGGTTAAATATGTCCCTAGGGGGTGCTTGCTAACTGTGCGGGGGAAGAAGTTACATTCTGGCATGCCTAGAATGCCAACAGTCACATTTGTTTGTGTTGTCAAACCATCAAATGGCTGGAGTCATAACTGATTACATGTGCAGCATCATAGCAGTTGCAGATCAAACAGAGGCCAAGATGGTAGCTCCCTTAGCTGAAAAGGATAAGCAGATTTAATTCCACTTTAACCACTTCCCGACCGCCGTATGCAAAATGACGGCCGGGAAGTGGTTTAGTTATCCTGACTGGACGTCATATGACGTCCTCAGGATAACAAGCCGCCGCGCGCCAGGGGGGCGCGCTTTGCGGCGATCGGTAATGTGAGAGGTCAGTCTGACCCCCCGCAATACCGATCTCGGTAAAGTGCTTCCATCCGAAGCACTTTACCATGTGATCAGCCGTGACCAATCACGGCTGGTGCCAGTGTAACACAGGAAAGCCGTTTAGCGGCTTTCCTGTACTCAGGTCTGCAGACCCGAGGAGTGGAGAGCCGATCGGCTGCATTCCTGACAGGGAGGGCTTGTGCTGATTTATCAGCACAGCCCCCCTTCGGATTGCCACCCTAGACCACCAGGGAGCCTGCTCAGGGACCACCAACAATGTCCCCACCCAGGACCACTAGGGAGCCGATATGGACCACCAGGGAGACCACCCTAGACCACCAGGTAAGGGGCATAGTGCCCAATATGAATGGCACTTAGTGCCACCTTCAGATGCCACCCTAGACCACCAGGGAATGGGCCCCTTTATGTACATGTGCCGCCCGTCAGTGCCGCTTATCAGTGCCCGTCAGTGCTGCATAACCTGCTCATCAGTGCCACCTCATCAGTGCCAATCAGTACTGCCAGATCAGTGCCCGTCAGTGTAGCCTCATCAGTGCCCATCAGTGATGGAGAAAATTTACTTATTTACAAAGTTTTGACAGAAAGAGAATTTTTTTTTTCTTCAAAATTTTCGGTCTTTTTGTTTATAGCGCAAAAAATAAAAAAACGCAGAGGTGATCAAATACCACCACAAGAAAGCTCTATTTGTGGGAACAAAATGATAAACACTTTGTTTGGGTACAGTGTCGCACGACCGCACAATTCTCATTCAAAACGCAGCCGCACTGAAATCTGAAAATTGGTCTGGTAGGGAAGTGTTCTAAATGCATAGTATTGAAGTGGTTAAAGAGCATTAGACTGACTAGAAGGTTATTCCCAACAACTTGCCAAGAATGACCAGCCACAGAGTGTAGAGTTCACTAGAGCCCAAATCAATGACAATGTGATGTAAAAGGATCTTGTGAGGTGCCAATCAACGGGTGAATCTTTTTTAAAAAAAAGAAAAAACTCCTCTAAAAAGGCTGCTGAAAAATGTATCATTTAGGCATAATGTATAATTATGGCTATAAATGCTAAAAAGGTTTTATTTTCATGTTGCCAAATCCTAACAAGATCGTTTTATAGCACACAAGCTGATGGTGAACATACCTCATTTTGCTCCAGCCTTCTGGACCGGGATGTGATCTGAATCTTCGACTTGCCCCTTATTGGTTCTCGTGTCTCAAAAGTAAGGTCGGTCTTGGATTCTTCATGGAAAACATAATTTTAGTAGTAAGAATAGAACTATACTGCAGATATTACTGTGCATAAATCCTGCATTCTCACCTTCCAAGAAAAACAATCCAAATTTTAATGTAAAATCGAGTGAATCTCAAACAGTCTATAAACTCTAGTTCCCGAAAAAGCCTCAGATACCTACATGTTTCAGCTTTGTCTATGGACAGACATGAGAGTCTACCTATGAGGAGTGGGGGTGTGTGCCTTTCCTATAATCAGCTGTCTTGGCTCTGTGCCCAGGCTTCACTGCGATAACCAGGAAGGGAAAACATCCTAGCACAATCTCCACTTTCTAAAGGATATATACAGCTGAAGACAGAAGATTTACATTTAAAACTTAAGAGGGATATTTTTTTCATCCCTGTGTATCATCTGAGGCTGTCCACTTCACTGAGTATATGCGAGGGATAACATCCGCTTTAACTTCTAAAAAATAATCCATACTCATCCACTACTTTAAAGTGTTACTAAACTCAGGACCCCTCTGGTCTCCCACAGTACACAGAACAGGGAAATGCAACTATTTTAGTAAATATAAACTGCTAAATACCTTTTCTCATCAGCAGTTTATAGCAGTTTTGTGACTTCCATCAGTGCCTGGTTAAAGCTTGGAGTTTACACACTGCACTGGCTGTCCTATGAGGACTCCCTGTCTAGACAGTGCTTACTAGCCCTGTGCTGATCACATGCACTCAAAAAAAAAAAAAAATTACACACACAAAAATCTGTCTTATCCGGACCAGTTTTGGAGTCAGTGGAACATGAGGAGGATCTGTGCATACAGGATCAAAAAGCCTTTTTACACAATGCTGAGGATTATCCCCTTAGGTTCCACAGTGAGTATAACAAGCATGCTTGACTGCATTATACAGACTGATTTTACTGTTGTGTGTTTATTAACACTTTAATGGTCCTGTATTCTGTTTTTCATGAAATTGTTTTTAGTGTTTCTATGGTTCTTTGTAAGGTCCTTCATGCGCTTCCAACCTCTCCTACACCCCCACTTGTATTTGTTTGGAAGAAGTCGTGCACATTTGCTGCAGCCACACTGTTCTGTGCATACTAAAAATACCCCCAGTCTGTCTTGGATGAAAGCAAGAGAGTGTGACCACTTTCATTCACCCCATTCTGGCCCCACTGTACAACTAATGCTAAAATTTATCGCTCTCTCTATCTCTCTATCTATATCACCATGTGAAGACAAAGAGGTGAATTAAAAACACAACTAAGGTCAGTCTGAGATACAGTTCTTGTGTATAAAATTATCTAAATCTGCCTTGAGGTAAAACCTTCAATTAACTGGGGGTACTTTATTTCCTAGGAGATTTGAATTATAGCCCCCAGATAACTCAGATCCGACCCCTTAAAGCGTTTGTTAACCCCCCCCCCCCAAAAAAAATGCCACTCCTCTCTTTAAATGCGCAACTAGCAGCATTCTGCTTCTTTTGCTTTTTAAATTGTTCCCCTGTATCCCCTGAAATACCGGTTTGATAATTCCAGGTCATGACTACTAACCCCCCCCCCCCCCCCAGGTGCTGACTCCCCCTGTATATAGCTCATCTTGAGAGCCCCATGGTCTATACAGGCTATGTCACTCCCAGCTCTCCTGTATGCCTATTTTCACCTTGCCCCTCTTCCTCTCATAATTCACTCTAAAAGCTCTTATTTCCTCTGTATTAGAAGAACTATGTCATGGGTTAGTGTTATATCATAAATATTCTTATCTATATAGATCTATATAGATAACACAGCATGGCTCTGTCTCTCCAGCTGATGTCAGCAGCAGTGCTCAGCCCCTCCCTCAGGACTTCTGAGCCGAGAGTGAAAAGCACAAAAACGACAACTGATACTAGTAAGAAGGTGTGTTATCTATATAGAGAAGTACATAAACATTTATATTATAAACACAGACACAGGGCAACTTCTTGTTATAATACAGAGCGAATTATACACGTGGCTTAACACTTTAAGCCAACCATAGACTCACTGAAATTTGTCTGGTTCAGCAGGAATCAACTACAGTAGACCCAGCCCATTTTTTTTTCCTTAACTGATCACTGCCAGCAGCTATAGCAGCCGTCAGGGATCAATTCTGCCAGTGAAGAAGGCTCCCCAGGCTCTCCACCGACAGGACACAATAGTGCTGAGAAAGGGATTAATCCCATCAACACTGACTGGGGAATTAGCAATTTTATTTCCTTCAACCTGTGGTTGAACGAAAGAAAATGATTGTGTAATGTAAGGTCTGCCTTAGGTAGAGCAAAATAAAATCTGGGCTGTTGCCATCTCCCAAAATCACTGCTGCAGGACAAAATATATGAAAACACATTCCCAAGGACAAAGCGGTTACTATTTTTAAAGACCCCTCAATACCCAATATAACATGACTAAACATCCCATACAGAACTTTGAAACGGGATTTCTTGAGCACTGATCAATTGCGATCTCATCTGCTATACAACAAAGATCCATCCGACTTCACCAGCATTCCCATCTGAATATAGAGTAGAGCTGCACGATTTTTGGCCAAAATGAGAATCACAATTTTTTTGCTTAGAATAAAGATCACGATTCTCGCGGCGTAATATATTAAATATACAAAAAAATTGGGCTAACAGCACTGTTTAGTTTTTTGAAAGGGTAATTTTTCAAAAAAAAAAAATTGTGTTTAAAAGTCTGCGATTTTAATACGATTAATCGTGCAGCTCTAATACAGAGTAAAAGGTATTAGGCCTCATACACACGGACGTTTCTAAAAAAATAAACAAAACGTCGGGCCCGACGTCAAGGAAAAAAAGTCAGCGTTTCTCGGCGTTATGCATCGGGGTTTTTGAGCGTTAGTGAGCGTCGGCGTCAATAGGCATTTTATAAAAAAAAATCATCCCTCTGCTATTTTTCAACCTAAAAACGTCGGCGTCAAAAAACGCCGGTCTAATAATAGGTGGCGTTTGTTGGCATATTGTGGCGTCGGCGTCAAAAAATGCCAAAATGTTACAGCCTCAGAACGCGATGGCTGTGGGTTCTACTTTCAGCTCACTAACGCCGACGCCATCTATAGCTCAAAAACGCTGACGTTTTTATGGGGCCATTGACTAACATGGAGAGCTGCAAAAAACATGGAGATGGTGGAAGTTAGAGACCTTGCGCTCCTCCACCTTCCGTTTGAGTATGCCCCACAGATGCTCAATAGGGTTTAGGTCTGGAGACGTGCTTGGCCAGTCCATCACCTTTACCCTCAGCTTCTTTAGCAAGGCAGTGGTCGTCTTGGAGGTGTGTTTAGGGTCGTTCTGTTGGAATACTGCCCTGCAGCCCAGTCCCCGAAGGGAGGGGATATTCTCTGCTTTAGTACGTTGGCAGTCATGGTTCCCTCAATGAACTGTAGCTCCCCAGGGCCTGCAGCACTCATGCAGCCCCAGACCATGACACCCCCATCACAATGCTGGACTGTAAGAAAGACACACTTGTTTTTGTACTCACCTGGCTGCTGCCACACATGCTTGACACCATCTGAACCAGATAAGTTTATCTTGGTCTCATCAGACCACAGGACATGGTTCCAGTAATCCATGTCCTTAGTCTGCTTGTCTTCAAACAGTTTGCAGGCGTTGTGCATCAACTTTGGAAGAGGCTTCCTTCTGGTACGACAGCCATGCAGACCAATTTGATGCAGTGTGCGGCGTATTGTCTGAGAACTGAAAGGCTGACCCCCCCCCACCCCTTCAACCTCTGCAGCAATGTTGGCAGCACTCATACGTCTAATTCCCAAAGACAACGTCTGGACAGGATGCAGAGTACGCGCAGCAGCTCAGTTTCAGGGTCTTGGCAATATTATTATAGCCTAGGCCATCTTTATGTAGAGAAACAATTCTTTTTTTCAGATCCTCAGAGTTCTTTGCCATGATGTGCCATGTTGAACTTCCAGTGACCAGTAAGAGCGTGACAGCGATAACACCAAATTTAAACACACGTTCCCCATTCACAACTGAGACCTTGTATCACTAACGGGTCACATGACACTGGGGAGGGAAAATGGCTAATTGCCAATTTGGACTATTTCACTTAGGAGTGTACTCAATTTTGTTGCCAGCGGTTTAGGCATTAATGGCTGTGTGTTGAGTTATTTTGAGATGACAGCAAATTTACACTGTTATACAAGCTGTACACTCACTACTTTACATTGTAGCAAAGTATCATTTCTTCAGTGTTGTCACATAAGATATAATAAAATATTCACAAAAATGTGAGGTGTACTCACTTTTGTGAGATACTGTACATGGATTAGGGATAGCTGTCCATACAAGAATGCACACATGAAGTGACCAAATTATCCATAAAATCAGCTTCCCCAAAACTGGTTGGAGTTATCCCTTTGTACATCCATATAATTCAACATCAATCGTCAATTTACCCTTAAGCGCCCATTGTTCCAAGCTTATAAACACCATCCATGTTGGCTCCACCCCATATTAAAAAACTGCTGACTCACAAGAGTCACTTCAATCCCTATAACGCCTTAGGATGTAAGTAACTCTGGATTAACAAATGTGTCACCCTTCCAGACAGCAGGAAGTCAGATCATATACCCTTTACAAGAATAAGCTTGCAAAGGATTTGAAAATGCCTCTTACAGGAAGTTGGACTGTTTATCTGCACAGATTGCAAAATTAAAACCTGTATAAACTGGTCAGGTAAATAGATTGGCATAGGACAGAATAAGGATAGGCCATATTTAGCACATTCTGTTTTACATGAGAAAACTAAAGCATACCTTCATTGTCACTGTACTGTTCAGGATCAGTGTTTCCATTTTGCTTGTTACTGTCCGTGTTTGAGGTATCTGCTACAGATGTTATGGATGTGACCTGTTGCTCCTTTGCCTTGATCACCTTTTTTTCATAAAGCTTCCTAGTATTGGCTAAAATGAAAAAGGAAAAACCTCATTTGATTAGTGGCTACACACGGTTGCCAAGTAAAATCACATAACTCATATGGGCTTATTAAATATTGGAAACCGTGGAGCTAAAAAAAACCCCCATAATTACCTATATGGGTACCTGTCGAGCTGTAAGCTGCTCAAAGCAAAAACGCCAATTGGTTGCTATGACAAAATGCACAACCTGCTCTTTTGTGTACACTAAGGCTACTTTCACACTGGGGCGGTAGTGGTAAATCACCGCTAAGCATTTACAGCTATTATAGCGGCGCTACAGCCCTGCTATGCAGGCGGGAGCAGGGCGCTTTTAACCCCAAATGGGTTAACAAGGTTAAAAGTGCCGCCGCTCTGGGCTTCCGAGGCGGTGTACAGCAGCTTCGGGAGCGCCGTCCACTGCTTTCAATGGAGGGTGCCGTGTAGACACCGCTCACCGCACCAAATATGCGGTTTGCGGGACTTTTCTTACCATTCTGCACACTGGGGAGAATTTTTCAGGCCCTGCACAGGCGCTATTTTTAGCACCACAACGCCTGAAAAATGTTCCGGTGTTAAAGTAGCCTAAAGCCTCATACACACACACGGACGTAGTAGCAAAACGTCAGGACCGGCGGCAAAATAAATAATCGGCGTTCAGCATCAGTGATGAGCGTCACGTGGTTGCAGTGCAGCGGGTGAGACAATGACCTATATCCTCCAAGCTGCCGGTCAAATGTCTTTAAAGAGCGATGTCTCTAAACAGCGAACCTCTGAAGATCGTGTTTCAGCAGTGACGGGGTCCTAGTCAGTAAATGAACACTATTTTGGCGGACAAAAACTAAAATGTCATTTTAATCAAAAGACTGACTAAAACTAAATTGAAATTTTAACCACTTCCACACAGTATATTTACTGCGGCAATGTGGATGTGTACCGCGAATCGCCGTAAATAGACGGCGATTTGCGCAGTGGCCGCTAGGGGGGAGCGACGCGCGCTCGTGCCCGCCGCACTCTGGAGGAGTGTGCCCGTGGCTCGGGCGGACCAGATGTCCGCCGGCGAGCCACCCGAGTGAAAACGGGGAACCGCCGATGTAAACACGGCAGTTCCCCGCTCTATCAGTGGGGATATAAGATCTACTGATCCCTGTCACTAGTTATACCTCTTATGCCCCTGACAGCCCCACCTTCCACACAGTTGGAACACGCCTAGAGAACAGTTAACCCCTAGATCCCCCCTGCAGGTTATCCCATTCACTGCCAATGAATAACACTAGGGGCGATCAAGGGGATAAAAGTGTTCCCTCTGTGGTGTTTAACTGTTGGGGGGGGCTGCCTGGAGGAGAGATCGTTGCTCCCAAACACCAGGAACAGATGATCAACTGTTTTACTTACAGACCCCCATTCTGAAGTGTCTCGGGAGCGATCGCAGGTGGTTGGCGGACATGGAGTCCGCCCCACCCGCTGATTGGCTCCCCCGCTAGCCAGTGAGCGCATTCCCACACCACACGTTCCCGTGACCACCGTACAACTATGGCGATTCGAGGGAACGAGCCAAACTGCCGCTGTATTATGACGGCAGCCAGAATGGGGTTAATGTTGGCAATATATGCAATGGCATTATAACCAATAGAGAGTTTACAGTTTTTTTTTTTTAATATATTTTAAAGTTGTACTTCTGTTTGTCAAAGAGCAATATTGTTTATGAAACTTGGTTTTATTTATAAAAGACCTTCTATATCAGTGGCTATATCGGTGTCTGTAGTGCATGTTCAAACCTTACAGTAGAACTTTCGGCAATACTTTTTTCATTTTTGATATGGCAAGGGAGGGTTGCAACGTCAGATTTATTTTTGCAGTGTCCTATTGTGGAGATTTCCCTTCACTTCCTGTCCCACAGCCAAACAGGAAGTGAGGTAATCTGCAAATTATCCACTTCAGCCCCGGAAGGATTTCCCACTTTAGGACCAGAGCACTTTTTGTGATTCGGCACTGCGTCGCTTTAACTGACAATTGCGCGGTTGTGCGACGTTGTACCCAAACAAAATTTTCTTCCTTTTTTTCCCCACAAATAGAGCTCTCTTTTGGTGGTATTTGATCCCCTCTGCGTCATTTCTGATCGCCGCTATAAACATAAGAGGAGCGACAATTTTGCAAAAAAAAAAAAAAAAAAAAAAAAAAAAAAAAATATATAATAATAATAAATATATATATAAAAATATAAAAAATATAGGCCCGCTCCAGTCGACGTCCTATAACGAAAAGCGTAGGGCGGGGCTTTTACGTCACTTCCGGTACGGGCCGTGGGACGCAGAGGACACGGCGGATTTCCTGCTTTTGTGTAGCTATCCGAACTCCTCACATTTTCTGCATACATGGGAGTGGTTTTATGGTTTACTATTAAATTTGAATATACAATATTGCGCAAGATAAGGTCTTTTTCCTTTTCATGCTTGGACTGAGCTGAGGTGGTGAACAACAGAGGTGGTAATACTACAAAGTGTGTACCCCTTCAGTGGGGAGCGCTGTCCGGTGAGTGGCTTTATAATAAGAACGCATGGAGTGAAGCACCCTCGCACTGTGTTTTGTAGTGGAATAAAACACCCACGTGGGCATCACAGAGACTTACTGTGGAACATCACTTTACTCACTAATTTCAGGAGATTGATTTATTCATTTCTTCTCATTGATTTTGATAGGATACACATTATGGACTGATTGCACTGTCTTTAGAGGTTGATGGAATATTGATTGTTTACATGTTTTAAGCACCTTTGCACTTTATTAGAATATCAGATATTTCCTAATTATTTCACTTTATTTATCTACCGTTTATGTGACCCATTTTATGAATATTATTTTCACTAAATGGGGTTTATGAGTTTCCATGGACACCACATATGAATTTATGTAGCACTTATATTATTCACTTTATTGTTGCTATACATAAAATATTTTGATTTAGTAATTTATATCACCATTCAATTTTCATTCTTATTTGTCATTTTATTTTCATTTGCACCATAATAACACCATCTTCACTCAGCATATATAAATTGTATTATTTTATCATTAAACACTATTTAGTGGTGAATATACATGCAACTACAGCACAAGAATTTTTTGCACGTTTTTTGTTCCTGTTTTATCCTTTTTCTGATACCCACCAGCTTCCTGGGAATTATATGAGCTAACTATAACAGCAATTGACTAGATATCTCGTAGAATAGTAGAGCAGCGCCATTTCTACCTTAATTACATTATAAAACCTAACAAGTGTTCCAATTCCTCTGCACTCTATCCAAAACTGAAAAAAAAAAAAAGTTTTGCCTTTAGTTATACAGTGGGGCAAAAAAGTATTTAGTCAGCCAGCAATTGTGCAAGTTCTCCCACTTAAAAAGATGAGAAGCCTGTAATTATCATCATAGGTACACTTCAACTAAGAGACAGAATGAGAGAAAAAAAAAAAATCCAGAAAATCACATTGTCTGATTTTTAACCACTTCAGCCCCGGAAGGATTTCACACTTAAGGACCAGAGCACTTTTTGTGACTCGGCACTGCGTCGCTTTAACCAGTTCCCCACTGCGCGCCGTGTTTTCACTGCGGCAGTCGGGATGCTGAGTGCGAATCACCGTAAATAGAAGGCGATCTGCAATCAGCCACTAGGGGGCGCGCGCGCACCCGCCGCACTCCTGAGGAGTGTGCCCGTGGCTCGGGCGGACCCGATGTCCGTCGGCGAGCCGCGATGAGCGGCCACAGGGAAAGAACGGGGAACCGCCGATGTAAACACGGCGGTTCCCCGCTCTGTTAGTAGGGGCATGAGTGATCTACTGATCCCGGTCACTGGGATCAGTTAGATCTCTCATGCCCATGTTAGCCCAACCCCCCCACAGTAAGAACACACCCAGGGAACACAGTTAACCCCTAGATCTCCCCCTGCAGGTTAACCCCTTCACTGCCAATGACATTTATACAGTAATCAGTGGACATTTAAATTTCTGATCGCTGAATGTCATTGGTCCCAAAAAAGTGTCAAAAATGTCCGCTGAAATATCGCATTACTGCTAAAAATCGCAGATCGCCGACATTACTAGTAAAAAAATAAATAAATAAAAACCCCAGAAATGAATCATCCGTAAACACGGCCACTTTTGCGCAAACCAATCAATAAACGCCGATTGCATTTTTTTTTTTTATCACAAATATGAGGAATTATATAAAATCGGCCAAAAACGGTGAAAAAGTGTTTTTTTATTTTTTTTTTGGATTTGAATTTTAGCTAAAAGTAAGAAATTTGGGTTTTTTTGCAAAATGGTCGCTCTTTTGTTTATAGCGGCGAACAGAAATGACGCAGAGGCGATCAAATACCACCAAAAGAAAGCTCTATTTGTGGGAAAAAAAGTACGCAAATTTTGTTTGGGTAAAACGTTACACGACCACGCAATTGTCAGTTAAAGTGACGCAGCGCCGAATCGCAAAAAGTGCTCTGGTCCTAAAGCTGGAAAACCTTCCGGTTGGTAAGTGGTTAAAGAAGTTACAGGTCTGTGAGCCAGAAATCTTGCTTTTTTGTAGGTGACTAAATACTTATTTTCCACCGTAATTTGCAAATAAATTCTTTAAAAATCAGACAATGTGATTTTCTGGATTTTTTTTCCCTCATTATGTCTCTCATAGTTGAAGTGTACCTATGATGAAAATTACAGGCGCCTCATCTTTTTATGTGGGAGAACTTGCACAATTGGTGGCTGACTAAATACTTTTTTGCCCCACTGTACGTATATACCATAAATAACATGTCATTATATTTTTACTACAGGAGTATAAGAGTCTGGAAATTCTAGAAACATGCTTAAATAATACATCACAGTTTACACTAAACCCATTAGATTTTAGTTGACTAAAACATACTGGAGGAGATGTTAGTCGACTAAAAACAAACTATGCAGATGACAAATACGACAAACTAAAAATGTCATTTTAGTCAACAGACTGACTAAAACTAAATTGATGTCAAAATTAACACTGTTAACCCCCGTAGTGCCGCAAGATCAGAAGCAAGAGGATGAGAAATCCATGCAGTGGTTATTTCTACAAGATCCAGCTGCCTCTGCTTGACATAAGTCATTACAGTAAAACTCGCTAAAACCTAAAAAACCTTTTTTTTTTTAATGGCTAAACTTTAGCTTTAGTAAAATTAAATACAAGTCATAAAAGAGTAACGATTTTAGGAACTCAATGGCAGCACTCCATAACCAACTTAATAGCAATAGTCAGCGCTGAAGACACATTACATTAATATTTGAAACAGAGGAAAGCTGCCACAGAAAATGTCAAATGAAACTGGTAAACCATACCCACAATAGGACCGTGTGCAATTCCATATTTCACTAGTTCCTCTTTCAGAGCCTCATTACTGAGTTCGGTTACATCTTGTTCAGGTTTCTCTTCTAAGTTAGGCTTATCCGTTTTCTTTGTTGCTTTCTTTAATATAAATAAATTACAGTACGTTAAAAAATATAAATACAAAAATATAAAAACACACACACCCCCAGTATGTACTTGGTCACTGTAAATTTCTTCTGCATTTTCTACACAAGTTCCCGTCTCAAGACAATCTACTCTGCTTCAGCCTGGGTTCACACTGAGTGCGGGAATGAAATGGTACGAGTTCAGCTGAACTCGTACCATTTCATTCCCGCATGTCAGTCCCGATTTCACAGGCATCTGTGCGGGTTTCTGCACAGATGCCTAAGCAAATCGCACCCGACATCACAAAAAAGTAGTACAAGAACTATTTTTTGAAATTGGGGCGGCGCCACACCGCCGCCAATCTGACATGTCAAATCGCGTCAGTGTGAACCAGGGCTCAAGAGCAGATGGACTTAGCTACTTTATGTGTATTTGAACTATTCATATCAAATACGGGCACTATAAGATTTTTTAGTCTATGTACTTTGTAAAGGGAACACACAGTAAAACGAGCATTTCAGCAGCTGAAATAGTGAACTACCAAACACATTTTTAAAATGAGACTACACAGTGTTTGGACCAGTTACTTTTTTCCGCTCAAAAGGAATATAGCTTGATCAAATTATTGAAAGAAGCAGTGTGTCCAAGGCTGTATTTCACACACTGTACACATGTAAACCTTTGCACTGCTGATAACACATTTGACATTTATATGTTGGCTCAAAAAACTAGACTACACCCTCCTATCATTTACAGCCAAGGAAGCGGCTGTCAGTATAAGTAAAAGGCAAAACTTTTTTTTAGTTTTGGGTGGAGTGGAGAGTAATTAGAATACCCGTCAGTTCTTATTGCCGTCTGTGCCCCCCCCCCCCTCATAAGGGAGATTTACCCTCTCGATTTGTCCCGTTTACCATGATCAATGAATGTAAAAGAAAATCCCAAATTTTGGGTTGTCCCCAGAAAAGTAAGAGAAGGGAAATCATCCAATGGGGACACTAGTTCTGATGACCAGGGGATTTCTTCTCACTTTATGTTTGGCTACGAGACAGGAAGTGAAGGAAAATCTCCCCAATGGGACACAGCCAAAAAAAAAAAAAAAAAAAAAAAAAAAAAAAAGTATAATATATACACACGGGGGGTTATAACCCTCCTTTTCTCTGGCCAAACTCTAATCTAGTTCTACTTTAAGCAGCCCACATAGAGGATTCATTTTTTTTTTTCTTTTTTTGTTCAGCAAGCGGGTTGAATCTGACAGTATGGTCCTGCATTTGGTAAAATGCCCGTGTAAAGCACTTAACACTTTCCTACCAGAAACTTTTGAAGGATTTGCTAACATTTATAAAAGGCACATTTTACAACTGAAAATTAGATATGATTCCAAAACATTTTCTGAAAGCAGAGACCCTGGAGAATAAAATTGTAGGAGTTGCAATGTTAAATACATGCAGGGTGGATAAAAATCAAGAGAAAAAAATAATGTATTTTAATAAAATGCTTTTGGAGGAAAAAAAAAAAAAAAATCTAAAAGATAATTTTCTATTGAAGATAAAAATAATAATTTAGGTTATTCAGCATGAAATGGAGCTTAGTTATGTGCATTCGCACAATTTCACATCAACTAGCAGCAAGAATAAGTCCTTACATTTAAAGAGCACCCGTCATTTCAGATCCATCATGGCAGCACCTGTTAGCGGGCATCCACTCACCTGCTGCCACATCACCAGCTGTCCCATTAAAGTAATCGGGACTGTCAGTAAGTTAACAGCGGGTCAGGGGAGGAGCTGCTCTGAGACAGGAGATGAAAGTTGCACTTTAAGGCCTCAAACACACAGGCGTTTGACACCGGCGATTTTGGGCTTTTTTTTTTGCAGCTCTCCATGTTATTCAATGGCCCTCTAAAAACGCCGGCGTTTTTGAGCAGTAGAGGGTGTCGGCGTTAGTGGGCTGTTTCTAGAACGCGGGAGCAGTGCGTTCTGAGGCTGTAGCGTTTTGGCGGTTTTTAACGCTAAATCGGCAAAACGCTCACTAATGCCATACCGGCGTGTTTAAAAAGCCGCCTATTGACGCCGACGCTCACCAACGCCGATTTTTTGTTTATTTTTTCTCAGGCGCCCGTGTGTATGAGGCCTAAAAATGATGATTTAAGAATCGGGTTGATTTAAATCAAGCCTTTTTACTAGTGATTTTAATCGAGATTTAAAATTGACCTGATTTAAATCAAATACACCCAGGTTACATGGTATTAGCCTGCATGTTTATCTCTAAAATTATAGAGGTTCTAAAGGCAAAGCATTTTTTACCTTAAAGTGGATGTAATCCCTCATATACCCAGTGAAGTGAATAGCCTCAGATGACACACAGTCTCCCTACATAAGTTTTACACACACACACACACACACACGGTGTTCACATTTATATACGGTTTAGAAAGAGCACGTCCTGTTAGAATTTTCACGTCTTCATTCCACTGTAGGAGTGGATTACTACAATACACTGTGAAACAGCTGCTTGGAGGAAAGGCACACACCCCCTCTCCCCACACATGCAGAGGTTGCCTGTGAATAGTTTAGCAACCTCCCACCCACCGCTCCCGTCTCAGAGACCTTGTCAAAGTTATCAGGCTGATAACAGAAGAATGGAGCAGGACAAACTACAGGACAGTGCTTTGGAGAGAGAGAGAGAAAGAAAGGAAGGAAAAAAAAAAAAAAAAAAAACTGCAGATAGATGTGCCCAGCTCAAATTTCATAAAATCGGGTTTGCATCCACATTAATGCTTTTCCTGCATTAAAACAGACAGAAGTATGAGAATAGAGTTGGTTTTATATTTATACTTATCTAGGTGGATGCTGCATCTGTCCCCCAGCACCCCTGCATTGAGAAAAGAGGGAACCAACACAGCCGATTGCGCGGTTCTCACAGCTCCCCGAGCAGAGAGCTGGTGACTGTTAGTCAGTGGCTCTCTGCCCCCTCCTTGCTCACTGGAGCGCTGGGCTGTGGAGGGGGCAGAGCGGCCGGCTCAGGCTCTCAGCGGCGCGCCGAGATGCAGAACTGGCTGTCAGTCCAGGCACCTGGAAGATCCATACCTCCATTGTCGTGACGACGCGGCGCCTGGACCGACTTCTGTGACTTCAGCAAAGAGCGGACTTCAGCCCCCTCTCCGCTGAAAACAGGTCACAGGAGTGCAAAACTAACTGCACTCCTTTGACCCACAGGAGAAATACAGCCAAACAAGATTTGGTTGTACTACTTTAAAGGTAAAAAATGTCCTATTCGTATTGGAACCGCCCTTCACAAATACTTTCCCAAGTCCTATCTCAATCCTGCACTATGCCTGTCCACTGCAGCTTTCCCCTCTTACAAGCAGCAGTGGGAGCCATTAGAGAACTAAGCCACACAGGAGCCTGCAGGTACAGCACCACAAGTGGCGGCTTCTTATGGTGGCACAGCAAGCTGGAGCCAAAATCACTGGCGGTGGACCCCAGAAGGCAGGTTTCTTCTTCTTTTTTTTTTTTGGGTAAATGCTTTAAAATTTTATAACATAGTACCCAATTAAAATTGTGCACGTCTGAACTGGTTACAAACACTGGTACCCTTAAAGCCTCATGCACACAGGATGTTTGACTGTTTTACAGCTGCTGTTTTGAGCTGCAGACGTGTTTTTCTACAGTCAACCCCTCCATCATGTTATCCTATGTGCTCATGCACACATAGGCTGTTATCAACTGTTTTGAGCAGTGACCTTTTTGAGCTGTAAAAAAAAAACCCAAGACCAGAGGGTTCTGAGAGACGTTCTTCAGCTGTAAAAACGTTCAAACGCTCAAAAATGCGGCTAAAACGTCGATCCAACGTTTATGGACGTTTTAGATTAAGAAGAAAAAAAAAAAAAAAAAAAACACCACACGAAAAACAGCTGGTATTATAACGCTGGTAAAAGCTGAAAAAAAAAAAAATCAACGATAAGCTACTGACGTTTTTAGGACGTTTTTTTTTTTTTTTTTTTAACGTCCTGTGTGCATGAAGCCGAAAAGCTTTTACAGGTTATCAGTTTGGAGTTAATGAATGATGGCTATATAATTTCTGCTTTCACACCAATGCTTGCAGCGATATACAGTACATGTATTGCAATTGTTGGCAAGTTGGGCAGGAGATGGGGCAATACCTTCGTAAGGGTGTGGAAGTGATTAAATTACTTTAAACCCATCTGAATCACTTACAGCAGAAAGCCTAGCCCCAGCTTAACAAATTTCAACACACATATGGCTTTTGTAGCAGCCAGGAGTGTTTAAAATTGCGTTTCACCTGGCCACCTCACACCAGCATTGTCATATCCCTTGTCCTTATTGCCACGCCCCTAGCGGAAACTGGAAAACCCCACATCCTCCTATCCGGGATGTGATCCTAACATTTGAACAATAACTAACTATCTCATGGAATACATGTATGCCAAGGCCCATCTTCTAGTTCCATCATTCCAAAAGAAATGGGCCCCTTGGCTTGCTCACCCTAAAGGCCCATCTCTACCTTGATCCACCACCATTACCGCTCTCTCTCGACCTACTGATGACCTTTGACACCCAATAGGACTTCCTCTTCTCTTTCATTCGTCTTAAGCATGCTTGTACGTTACTGTACCTATCTGAAACCTGTACCACTACTCAACAGTTACCATTATACAAACATATGCTCACTATGTAGTGCCAAAAAATTGGTTTGAATAAAATTTCAAATGAAAAAAACAAAGACAGCTTTTAGACAAGCAGTTAAAGCCTTTTGGTTACATTTTTGAATTTGAAAATTTGAAGGCGCAGCATGGAAGATTTTTCTCCAACAAATGAGCTTCTAACAGTGTATTTTTTTTGTTTGTTTAGATTTCAGGTTTGCAACCACAATTTTCCAAAGTACATCCTTCTATCTTTCCATAGCTCTGAGAGCAATTTCTCTCTGCTGCCTGGTTCCTCTGTTATGTTTCACTTCTGGAAGTTTTTCCCGACACCAGAATATAAAAAGGTGAAGGGGGAGAGAGCTGCAGCACACAACCTGTGACTGATCTCTACAGCTATGCTTGTTCCCTACTATGTGAAGGAGGGTGTGTCCCTTCCCTCACTGAGATGGTCTCTGAAGACTTCAGATCACTGCCCTCTGCTGCTGGAGCAGCAGTGCTGGCAGATATAAACACTGCCATTTTTTGTTCTGAAAAGCATGAGACCGATGTTTTTTTATTTTTATTTTTCAAGTCTCATACTTTTCAGGGTAGAGCAGAAATCTGGGATTCATAAGATCCCAGTTGTCTCCATAAAGATGGCCTGTCATGCCTTATTTCTAGCACAAGGGATGTCTACATTTTCTGTGATAGGAAAAAAT
>BLSH010159121.1:258077-273775 GCA_018402905.1 Glandirana rugosa
CAGGATTCTTGTTTCTTAAAAATCCAACCATAAAACTCTGATCTGACCACTACATCGACCCCCGTCTCAACAACCTACCGAAACATTCATCAACCATGAAAAAAATGAACCAATTGGTGAAATTCTGGCTCGGAGAAAAACCTCAAACCTCCAATAGTCGATTTTTGTCCAAAAAAACGATATTTTAATGAATCTTGGGGGTTTGTAATATATAAAAAAAAAAGATTCTGGGATCTCTTATTTTACCGCCGGTAACGTTTTGAAATACAGTGTGGCATAAACACGTCGCCAGAATTTTCGCGCTAAAAAAAACTTTTTTAAGTCATAAAACTCAATTTTTTATTCTGTTGTCATTTCAATCAATTTTGAAGCATGACATGTTGGGTATCATTTTACTCGGCGTAACATTATCTTTCACAATATGAAAAAAAATTGACCTAACTTTACTGTTGTCTTATTTTTTAACTCAAAATACTGAATTTTTTCAAAAAAAATCGCGCTTTTAAGACCGCTGCACAAATACGGTGTGACATAAAGTTTTGCAATGGCCGCCATTTTATTCTCTAGGGTCTTAGAAAAAAAAAATATATAATGTTTGGGGGTTCTAAGTAATTTTATAGCAAAAAAACCTGTTTTTAGCTGATAACCTCCAAACTCCAAAAAGAGGCTCGGTCTTAAAGTGGTTAACCAAGTAAAAAAAGTACCAACTACTTACAAAGCCATCCAACAACTCTGCCCCCAGCTACATCACCAGTCTAGTCTCAAAATACCAACCTAAAAATTCTTTGTTCTTAGGACCTCCTGCTCTCTAGCTACCTCATCACCTCCCCCCATGCACACCTCCAGGACTTTTCCAGAGCCTCTCCAATCCTATGGAACTTCCTTACCCCAATCTGTCAGATTATCTCCTACTCTATTAGCTTTTAGACGATCCCTGAAAACCTCTCTTCAGAGAACCCTATCCTACTCACAACTGTATTTTCATTTTCTTTATCTGATCATCCCCCACAGTTTTTCCACTCGACCCTTCTAGATTGTAAGCTCTAAACGAGCAGGGCCCTCTGATTCCTCCTGTATTGATTTGCATTGTAACTGTACTGCCTGTCCCCATGTTGTAAAGCACTGCGCAAACTGATATAAATCCTGTATAATAATAATGTACTGTATTGTGAAAAAAGGGTCTAAACAAAACTGCAGCTCAATAACATTCTTTTAATTTTCATAAGTACAGAACACAAAATTGAAATTCTGTTCTGTACCGTACGATGTACAGCACGTCATTCGGGTAGGGAGAGCTGGTCGTTAGTTCAAGCAGTCGTCAAACAGGCAAGTCGTTAAATGAGTATCCATATAGAAAAATAAGCACAAGGGACAAGACTTAACATAATTGTGCTGAGGCCCTTGTGCTTCTGGCTCCTGTTTTTCTCAAAATGTTCCTCCATCGACACCAAGACACCCATTAAAATCAATGGAGAAAAAAAAAAAAAAAACTGCACTATTTTGGTTTCTTTGACCACACGTTAAAAGCTGTAGTTGGTCACAAGTTTAACTTTGCCCTACAGGTAAGCTTATAAAATATAAACCCATACTTTTAGGTGCCTTTGAAACAGCTTGAACTTGCACTGTTTAGTAGAGTTGGCCACCAGCTCCAATCAATGTCACTGGTGCATGTGCAGTTCTCACGCATTCACGGTACAGTCCCTGACAAAAGTCTTGTTGCTTATCTATTTTGTAGAAACACCTGCTGTTAACCTGACTTTTAATTAATCAATTGGTGTTAGAAATAGCTCACATGAAAAGCTAAAACCCTCCCAAATGATGTTTAATGCACTGAAATAAATTAGTTTCACTGAAAAAAGATTTATCATTTAATCAAACAGAAAGGTCAAATTTTGGCAAGACAAAAGTTTTGTCGCCTAAACAGAAATTGAGTCATCAGGAATAGCAAAGAAAGCAGTCTTGCATGCCTCCCAGAGTTCATCAATATTCTTTGGTTTCGTCTTCCATGCTTACTCTTTCATCCTACCCCACATATGTTCATGTCTGGTGACTGGGCTGGCCAATCCTGGAGCATCTTGATCTTCTTCGCCTTGAGGAACTTTGATGTGGAGATGGAAGTATGCGATGGAGCACCATCCTGCTGCAGAATTTGGCCTCTTATGGTTGGGAATATAAGAGGTAGCTAAGATTTCTTGGTATTTTAGACTATTGATGTTGCCTTCCACCTTGCAGATCTCTCGCACAACCCCATACTGGATGTAACCCCAGACCATGATTTTTTCCACCACCAAACTTCACTGTTTTCTTGGTGAATCTCGGATCCATGCGGGCTCCAGTAGGTCTCCTGCAATATTTGCGGCAACTGCGATGTAATTCAACAGAAGATTCATCTGAAAAATCCAGCTTCTGCCACTTTTCCAGCGTCCATCCTTTTATCAGGCTGTGGGCCTTGGCAAATGCCACACGGTTTTTCAATTGTCTTTTGTTTAGTGCTGGCTTCTGGGCACCGATTCGACCATGGAGACCATTTCGAGACAGAATCCGACAAACTGTCCTGGTTGACACAGGGACTTCAGGTGACTGGGTCTCATGGAGCTCTGCTGCAGTGGAAAATGGGCTGGCCTTGGATTTTCGAGCCAACAAACGGTCCTCTCAAGCAGTTGTCTTGCGGGGTCTGCCTGACCTGGGCTTGTCAAAAATGTCTCCAGTCTCTTCAAAACTTTTTTTTAATCCTCTGTACTTGACGCTGAGACACATTGAAGGTGTCTGCCACATCAGCAGTGGATCTGGTCTTCAGCCTCTTGATAATCAAAACTTTAGTCTCAGGGTGAATCTTAGGCATGTTTGCAGAGGTCTAGTTGCAGTTGATGTGAAGGTCTAGTGTACTGGGGTTCTTTTTATACACACCTGAGACCTAATTGATCCATTATTAGTCACAGGTGAAGCTCATATGAGAAGACAACACTTATGTCTTTGCAAAAATTGACTCAATGGGCTTTACCAAGCTGTGAATATTAGAATACTTTTTGACAGTTTCGTTTTGCACTGAAACATTATTACAAAAGCTGTTGGGATTAAAATGAGCAATTTCTTGTAAAAAAAATCTTGATTAGAAATAAATTTCAGCGGCACTTCAGGTCAATTTGTACACAAGCGACAAGACTTTTGTCAGGGACTGTAGAGTGCGCCGTGAATGCAGAGGGCACCGTGCCACAATTGAGACTCCCATGCGCATGCATGGGAGTGACATCATCAGAGCTCAGCCAAACAGCTGGAGAGTCCAAACCTGGAAGGAAAACTGGGCGAAGATGGAAGCACCAGGAGCACCAGGAGCACTTACAGCACAGCTCTGAAGGGCTCCACTTGAAATGCAAGTCTGTCATAATGTGCTAGTATGTGGCATTAACCTACAGGGGACCATTTTAAATGGGGTTTTTTGTGTACTTTACTACCACTTTAATATTCCCCGTTCTGTAGTGAGCAATTAGCTTCACCCATTCTGTTGTAAAAGTAAACTTTTTGTATCATAATAGAAGAGCAAACCCCCTCTCCTGTAACCAGTAAATAAGTCTTGTTAAATATAACGTTTTTAGCCTGTCTGCTCTAATATGCACTATTCAAGTTACTATATTGATAGCCACCCAGGCTTGACAAAAGTTAGGAGTCAGTTTTTTAAATCAGCTGCCCAGGACTCAGAACTGCATGTCCGGGGCGTCGGGCAATAAGAATTGTTCACGCCTGGTGCCAAGCGCAAAGGCACTGAAAATTAAAATAAACACCAAAAACACATTTTTGTTTGTTATAAGATTTTGCAAATAAATTATATTTCTCTTTCACTGATGTGTGCTGATAGGTTGCACTGATGGGCAGCACTCCCCGTACACAGTACAACCTCAACCCCAGCTTTCAAACTGGGAAGATAATGTCGGAGGTGGGCGGGCAGCGAGAGCAAGCAGCGGTCATCACAGCACCGCCCGCCAGAGAAGGGCATTGGTTTGCAGAAAGGAGCGTGTATCCTGCTCCATCAGGCCGCAAAGCCACGGCCTCAATTTTGGCCAACCCAACCTGATTTCATGCACCCGGGGAGGGGCCACGTGGCAGGAATTCAGACTGCTGCTGTGGTGTAGCCCAGGCGCCAGGACATAATTTCCAGTCACCATTTAGACCTGGGTTTTGTCAAGCCCTGTAGGCACCAATAGCTCTGAGTGTTCTCCTGGAAATGATAGGAAGACTTTAGGAAGGACTATACCCAGCTACTAAAGACAAGAAAACCCTTACAAAAAAAAAAGGGAAAGGGGCAGAGTTCCAGTTCATACGATTCAGTTTATTACCAAGTTATGATTTCCGTTACAAAAAAAAAAAAAAAAAAAAAAGTGGCAGTGTTCCAGTTCATACAATTCAGTTTATTACTAAGTTAGGATTTCCGCCTCTTTTTTGTGATGTGAAACTATGGAAAAATCCTTATTCAAAAAAGGTATTAAACAGTTCCTGCAAGAAGAGCTATATGTTCCCTTAAAACGGTTCTGAAGGCTGAAGGTTTTTGCCTTGCTGCATTCTATGCATGAAGGAAAGGAAAAAAAAAAAAAAAAAAAACACCCCTGTGCTGCTCCCACCACAGCTCCTCCCATATACTCACCTGAGCGCCCTCTCATCCAGCAATGTGCACAGGAGCCTTGGCTGTCCTGGATCTCTGCTCATTGGCTGAGACACAGCAGTGGAAGCCATTGGCTCCCACTGCCATCACAACCAGTGAGCCAATGAGGAGCAAGGAAGCGGGCCTAGACGCAGCTGTGTGCCTTATGGACACACACCACTGCCCCCATAGCAAGCAGCTTGCTATTAGGGGGCACTGGTCAAGGGGGAGGAGACAGGAGCGAGGATTGGGGCTGCTCTGCGCAAAATTATTGCACAGAGCAGGTAAGTATGACTTTTTTTTTTTTTTTTTTTAAATACTTTAGAATTACTTTCTTTAAAACATGCCTACAGAGCAAGCTCCCGGAAACCTGCTTTCCACGCTCTCTTCAGACACAGCTGATCAGAGAGAGTAAAAACCAATCATATCGGCTCCAGCCAAAATTTCAGTACGTGTGTAACTGGCTTTAGTCACTCATAGTATTGAAACAAGAGAGCAGAAAGATAGTCCAGCAACTAGCATTTACACAAATAAATGTCAACAATGGCAGCCTCTACCCTTCTTAACAGGGAACATTTCTCTAAACCACTTCAGCCCCGGAAGGATTTACCCCATTCATGACCAGAGCGCGATTCGGCACTGTCTCGCTTTAACTGACAATTGCACGGTTGTGCGCCGTCGCAGCCAAACAAAATTGGCATCCTTTTTTTCTCACAAATAGAGCTTTCTTTTGGTGGTATTTAATCCCCTCTGCGTCACTTCTGATTACCGCTATAAACAAAAAAAGCAACAATTTTTGAAAAAAAAAAAAAAAACCCAATCTGCGTTTGGTTTGCGCAAAGAGTTTCCGCGTTTACCAACCATGAGAATTCATTTATGGTGGTTTTACTAATTTTTTTTTTTTTTTTTACTAGTAATGGCGGTGATCTGCGATTTATATCAGGAATGCAATATTGCGGCAGACAGATCGGACACTTGACACTTTCTTGGGACCACTGACATTTATACAGCGATCAGAGCTAAAAATAGCCACCGATTACTGTATAAATGTCACTGGCAGGGAAGGGGTCAACTGTGTTCCCTAGGCGTGTTCTAACTGTGTGGTGGCTGGGCTGGCAGGGGCATGATAGATCTAACTGATCTCGATAACCAGTAGATCACTGTCATCCCGTCTGACAGTGTTTACAACGGCGTTTTTTTCTCTGTAACAGGCGATCGCGGGTCGCCGGCAGACAGAGTCCACCCGACCCATGGCCCCACTCATGGAGCATGCATTGGGCATGAGAGCACTCCACCGCGTGTGCGCAAATCGCCGTTTATAGACGGCGATCTGCACTATGCTGTCAACTTGCAGCAGTAAATGTACGTAAGCCAGTCGAAAACCGGTTAAAGGGTTACTAAACACACAATAGTAAAATCAGTCTGCACATGCAGTAAAGCATGATGGTTATACTCACTGTGGTATCTAAGGGGTTAATCCTCTGCAATGTGTAAAAAAACGCCATTTGATCCTGTATGCACATATCCTCCCCTTCTTCCACTGTCCTAGAGCTGCACAATTAATCGTAATAAAGTTGCAATCTGGATTCACCCCCCCCCCCCAATCTCCATCATGCATTACCACGATTTTCGGTGCTTCAGAGACACTTGGCAATCAGACTTGCGGGGCTACTGAGCGCGACTTGCCTGTAATAGAAGTCAAAGCGCGACAAAAAGCTTGAAAAAAACAGGCAAAAAAACTGCTACGCTCAGGTGTGAATGCAGTCTTAGGCTCTTTTCACAGCGAAGCACTTTTTGGCTAAAAATAGCATCTGTAAAGTGCCTCAAAAATCACCCCCAATACACCCCAATGTGAAAGCTGGAGTGCTTTCACACTGGGGCGGTACGCTTGCAGGACGTTACAAAAAGTCCTGCAAGCAGCATCTCTGGGGCGGTGAGGGGAGAGGTATATATACCGCTCCTCTACCGCCATTCAAATGAATAGCAAGCGCTGCCGAAGCGGCTGCACACCGCCTCTGTAGCACGGAGCGCCGGCACTTTTAACCACTTGTGGGGGGTTAAAAGCATCGTGCTCCCGACTGAATAGCGGAGCCATATCGCCGGTAAAACCCAGCTAAAACTAGCGACCGCGGCAAAGCTGCAATGTGAAAGTAGCCTTACTGTTCTGAGGACAACCCCAAATTTGGCATTTTCTTTCACTTTTAATGATTATGGTAAACAAGACTAATGTAGGGGGTTGAATCTCCTCAACAGGTGCACAGACCACAATAAAAACCTGACAGGGGTTCTAATCCCTCTCCATAAAAAAAAAAAAATGGTTCTACTTTAAGGGCTCGTTTATGTCCGCATGCTGGTGTAGATTTTGTAGGGGTGATGTGTTGTACTGTTACAATGCATTACATGGTTTACTTATTTTCTAAACTTTGAAGTATCACAAAAAGACATAAGTACTCAACAGTAACTCACTGTGGAGACGCGCTAAACAAAAGCTATGGACATGCGGCATTGTTACACCACCACACAAGTATGGAGCGAACAACGTACAGTTTTCTATTTGCCCAGGTCCGAAGTCTGTACTGATCTATGTAGATCAAAGCAAATGACATGGTGTGAACATGCCCTTTTAGGGTCTATTCACACCAGGTGTGGCATAACTGCATTGTGCTGCTATTCCAGCACAGTTCTTCCGCAAGACGAGTCAAAATGCCTCATTCACCTACCTGCCTGGTCCACGTTTGCCGAATTACAGTATGCTGTAACTTTTCGGGTGCATAGGCCGATAGAACGTAAAAGCAGAGTTCCACACAAAAGTGGAACTTCCGCTTATCTGTCTCCTCATCCCTTGGAAGTTCGCCACCCGCCGCCGGGCCAATTAGAAAGCGCATGTGCAGTAGGGAACCGCATGTGAAGCCAAACCAGGAATGGCTGCAGCAGCACTCGACAGCCGATCCAAATATCGAGAACCAATGACAGGTAAGTGTCCGAATATTAAAAGTGAGCAACTGCAGTATTTGTTTAAAAAATAAAAATGGAACTTCCACTTTAAGCACTCCTTGCCCCCTTACAGGCCGCATTTGGCATGTAATTTTTTTTTGGGGGGGGGGGGGGGTGTGTCCAGGTTTCAGAGGGACTTCCTGTCCCACTTCCACCTTCCGCCTAGGCGACTCCTCCTCTCCTCCTAGGCAGCTCCTCCCTCCTGGCAATCTTTTGGGACACGTCACAGGTCCCAGAAGATTGCCTGGCCATTAGGAATGCGCAGCGCGACTTGAGTGTGCCCACACTAGGAATGGCGGAGCCGTCGGGAGACGAGCGAGGCTTCGGGCGCAGCCATCGCTGGACCGGGAGACAGGCAAGTTACTGTTTATTAAAAGTCAGCAGCTACACTTTTTGTAGCTGCTGACTTTTAATAAACAAAAAAACAAGTGGAACTCAGCTTTAAAGAGGCTGTATACCCACATTTGGCATTTTACCTACAGGTAAGCCTATAAGAGACTTAACTGTACGTAGAGCTGCACCATTCTGGCCAAAATGAGAACCATGATTTTTTTGTTTAGAATAAAGATCATGATTCTCGTGGCGTAACATCTTACATATACAGAAGAAATTGGGCTAACAGCACTGTTTAATTTCTAAAGTGTAATTTTTCCCAAAAAATTGAGTTTGAAAGACCGCTGCGCAAATACCATGTGACAAAATATTGCAACAACCGCCATCTTATTCTCTAGGGTCTCTGCTTATATAGATTTTCGAGATTGTGATTTTAATACGATTAATTGTGCAGCTCTAACTGTAGGTAAGATGAATATCTCAAACCTGCATGGTTTAGAAGGCATTCCTCCAGCAAGCAGGTGCTGACGTCACGGTGCACGCACTGTGATGTCCCGGCGAAGGCACCGTGCATAGCACCGGACCTTGCCAAAAAGTATGCCAGAAAAAGAGCTCCTGCACACGAGTGACGTCTCACGGCTCCGGCCACTTTCATCGCCGGAGCCACGAACCCCGAAGGAAGCCCCGAGGGAAGATGGAAGCTCCCTCTGCAGGGACCAAACCTCCCGGTCGGATCTTCGTTCTGAGGTATTTCATAATGAGCTAGTATGTGGTGCATACTAGCTCATTATGCCTTTGACTAAGGTTTTTTTAAATTTTATATACAAGTATAAAATCGCTTAAACAGTGCGATTTGCCGCAATCCGAGCATAAGAGCTGTAGTGATCCCACTGCATCGCACACCAGCTGTGTTGCAACAGCAGCTGGTGTGAATAGACCCTAAAGCTAGGTTCACACTATACTGGTTTTCTTGAGGCCATGTTCATGTGGCCACAGTAGCTCATTCATTTGAACGGGTTGCTGTACCTACATAAAATGCAGGAAAGGTCCCTGCACGTTTCCCAAAATCACAGCTGCAGGAACACCTACACAGTGATATGCGGTTCCCAGCACGTAAGGGTGCCATTTGAAATAGCACACCCTCGTGTCTGCTATTAGTGCATTTTTTAGGCAAGAAAACGCACAATTTACATGCAGTCCCCGCCTGCAGAAGTGTGAACCTAGCCTCAAGATGATCACATTACCGTACACGTGTGATAAAACCAAACTGCAATATTAACTGAGTGAACTGCAATGCATGCAAATCTAGCCCGCAAAATGACTTGTTATATTTTCACACTGTTGTCTGGCAAGCAAAATTACAATATGTGTGTGTGTGAGTGAGTGTGTGTGTGTCTCATGAAAGTACACCCCCTCACAATTTTGGAAATATTTTATTCTATCTTTTCATGTGACAACATTGAAGAAATGACACTTTGCTACAATGTAAAGTAGTGAGTGTACAGCTTGTATAACAGTGTAAATTTGCTGTCCCCTCCAAATAACTCAACCAGCCATGTCTAAACCGCTGGCAACAAGTACTCCCCTAAGTGAAAACGTCCAAATTGGGCCCAATTAGCCATTTTCCCTCCCCGGTGCCATGTGACTCGTTAATGTTACAAGGTCTCAGATGTGAATAGGGAGCAGGTGTGTTAAATTTGGTGTTATCGCTCTCACTCTTACTGGTCACTGGAAGTTTAACATGGCACCTCATGGCAAAGAACTCTGAGGATCTGAAAATAATAATTGATGCTCTACATAAAGATGGCCTAGGCTATAAGAATATTGCCAAGACCGTGAAACTGAGCTGCAGCACGGTAGCCAAGGCCATACAGTGGTTTAACAGGACAGGTTCCACTCAGAACAGGCCTCGCCATAGTCGACCAAAGAAGCTGAGTGCACGTGCTCAGCATCATATCCAGAGGTTGTCTTTGGTTGTCCAGATGCACAAGAAAGCCTGCAAACAGTTTGCTGAAGACAAGCAGACTAAGGGCATGGATTACTGGAACCATGCCCTGTTCTCTGATGAGACCAAGATAAACGTATTTGGTTCAGACGGTGTCAAGCGTGTGTGGCGGCAACCAGATGAGGAATACAAAGACAAGTGTGTCTTGCCTACAGTCAAGCATGGTGGTGGGAGTGCCATGGCCTGGAGCAGCAGGAGTGCTGCCGGCACTGGGGAGCTACAGTTCATTGAGGGGAACCATGAATGCCAACATGTACTGTGACATACTGAAGCAGAGCATGATCCCCTCCCTTCAGAGACTGGGCCGCAGGGCAGTATTCCAACATAACGATACCCCAAAACTAGAGCTGCACGATTCTGGCCAAAATGAGAATCTCAATTATTTTGCTTAGAATAAAGATCACGATTCTCGCGGCGTAATATATTAAATATACAAAAAAAATGGGCTAACAGCACTGTTTAGGTTTTTTAAAGGGGTAATCTTTCCAAAAAAATTGTGTTTAAAAGTCTGCTGTGCAAACAGCGTGTGACATAAAATATTGCAACAACCGCCATCTTATTCTCTAGGGTCTCTGCTAAAAAAAAAAAAATACATAATGTTTGGGGGGTTCCAAGTCATTTTCTAGCACAAAATAATGGATTTTTATTTGTAAAGTGCAAGTGAGGAAAGATTTAGTCTTCAAATGGTTAAACCAAACATCTATACAAGGGGAGTTCACTCAGAGTTCAATGTCTTTGAAGTAAAATTACTTTGTAACTCTTATCAATGATGACTCAGAAGTTGACTGTCTGCCCAGACTTGGCTGCCTCCCCTGAGACTCAAGCCGCTCTGACTTCAAAAGACTTCAGGCACTTTTATCACTGTCAAATAGCGCTGATTCGTCCCCTAAGTCAGACCCCTTTAACTGCACTGCAAATCGAGATCAAGATTGCGATCTTAATATGATTAATTGTGCAGCTCTACCCAAAACACATCTCCAAGATAATCACTGCCTTGCTAAAGAGGTTGAAGGTAAAGGTTATGGACTGGCCAAGCATGTCTCCAGACCTAAACCTATGGAGCATCTATGAGGCATCCTCAAACGGAAGGTGGAGGAGCACAAGGTCTCTAACATCCACCAGCTCCGTGATGTTGTCATGGAGGAGTGGAAGAGGACTCCAGTGGCAACCTGTGAAGCTCTGGGGAACTCCATGACCAAGAGGGTTAAGGCAGTGGTGAAAAATAATGGAGGCCACACAAAATATTGACACTTTGGACATTTTCACTTAGGGGTGTACACACTTTTGCCAGCGGTTTAGACATTAATGGCTGTGTTGAGTTATTTTGGAGGGGGCAGTAAATTTACACTGTTATACAAGTTGTACACTCAGCACTTTACATTGTAGCAAAGTGTCATTTCTTCAGTGTTGTTACATGAAAAGATATAATAAAATACTTACAAAAATGTGAGGGGTGTACTCACGTGTGTATGTGTGTGTGTGTGTGTTATATATACACATACACACACACTTTGGCATCAGTAGTATAAAACCCAATCAAGTCAGGTAAGAACAGAGCCTGGAAGTATTTGGAGCACGTAGCTGCTGCCTCCTAAACAGTTAGACATTCTACAAATTTATAGATGACAGCACCCAAAGAAAAAAGGCGGGAACTTTCTGGCAAATTCCTACAGATGGAGCTCTATTACACTAGCAGACGTACAGTCCCAGATGATACAGGATGCAGCCCTCGGGGTGTACAGCTGGGGTTTGCAATAGTAGCAGACAAATGCAACATCCTCTACTCATACCTGTCCCTTTACCTGACTCACACAGCTGACTGCGCCTCCTCTCCATGTGATTATCCCTGTAGTTTACATCCTGAATGCTCTAAAAGCTAGTACTTTCAGATCTTCTGACAACGGGACCTAACAGTCTAGTAAATTCCATAAACAAGCCCTATAGCTCAAACACAAATGAGAGTGGGGCTTGTTTTGGTATTGATCAGTGACTGTTCTGGAGCATTACATAAAATAGCTCCCTGCACAGCAGTTCTGATCGCACTTTCAGTAAAGCTAACCCGAGTACATGAACAATACAGGACAATAGAGGAGTGAACAATGAGGACTCCGATTTCTCTGTCCTGATCAGATAAGGGGGATAGAGAGAAAGCACTGGTAGCCTGGACTGATAGAAGAGAGCGCCCTTAGGAGTAATCAGGAGCTAACACCACATTCCCATTCATTCCCCTGAGCCAGGCCTTAGTAAGGAGATTAGTATACACGCACACACAGTTAGTAAACAAAGCAAAGAGCCTGTCACCATAGACAGCCAGCGGTAACCAATAGCAGCCCGAGTTTAGCTCAGTCTCCAGTATGATAGGTGGCAGTGTCCCAACCTGGTTGCTATGAGTTACCGCATGCTGTCTTATGAATGACTCGGGGGACCTATATTACTCACCCGTCCAGGCGGGCGCCCTCTGCCCCGCACCGGGGTGGCCTCCCTTTCCTCATCGCTGGAGAAGTCGGGGGTGCCGCGGTTGCGGGAGGTCAGGTGCTGCAGATAAAGCTTCACGTAGACTTCTTTGCGCTGCTCCCCGGCCGGCAGAGACACGTTGTTGGCCACCAGCTCACTCTTCAGCTTGTCTTTGGTGAGGCCGGACGGGTCTTGCAGAAACTCCGGCATGGCGCGTACATACAGGAGACACAGACAGCCCGGGGATGCTCAACTGCGCGGCGAACACAGAAAAGAAGGCGCCAATTGTTCTCAGAGAGTAAAGGAAATACCTGAATAACGGCCGTCCTGTATTCGACGGAAGAGCGGGGCGCCAAACAATAACATGCGCGCCGATTGGCTGCCGAGGAAAGCAAGGCGCCCGCTCATTGGCTGCTGGTTGTCTTCAAAAAATAAAGCGACATCACACAGACAACGCGGCCTTTCCAGGAGACGCCGGCTGGGAGTGCATGGAGGGGGGCACGCCTTTGTGTGGGGATGTGTCTGTCCGGCTGCTGTGTAGACTCTGTGTAACAGTGTACTAAGGAAGGACACACAAATATTGGAGCACCTATGTCTACGGCACACACTATCCAGGGCTCTGTCCGAACAATGTTACTACACATCTGTTTTCTAGGAGAAAAGTTCCTGTGTGATGATCAGTAAAATGCCTGCGCAAGGATGTGTTTATATGTGTAAAGATACATGCATACTTCTTTCATTTATTCATTTCAGGTACTTATATAGTGCTGTCAATTTATGCAGCGCTATATGTTCACATCAGTCCCTGCCCTAAGGAATTACTTCTACTTTATTTCCCCCCTTCCTTTAGACATAAAGGGGCTGATTTACTAAAGGCAAATCCACTGTGCACTTACTTGGAAGCACAGTTTCTCTAGATCTGAGGGGAAGCTCTGCTGATTTTATCATCCAATCATGTACAAGCAAAAATTCTGTTTTTTATTTTCCTTGCATGTCCCCTTCAGATCTAAAGCGACTGCACATCCAAGTGCACTAGTAGTGCACAGTGGATTTACCTTTAGCAATTAAACCCAGCAATATAAAAACAATTCACCCCCACAGTGCACACAGTGGAGCCAGGACTTCCACAGTGTTCATATAGGAGGAGATTTCACTCTGATGATGAAACTTCCTTTGCATCAGTGATCCTTCACCCACAATCCAGCCAGAGCTGATTGGTCCTTTGCCAATGACAAGCTCAGTTCACAAATAAACAATCACTGCCTCTAGAAATGCACTGCAGTCTGTGTCCATGTGAAACAGGAAGATCAAACTGATTTCCCGTAAATCATGTGATTTCCCAAAAATGACGATTATGTATCTGCTAGCCAAGTTCCATTTTCGTCATATGTTTTGTCTATCATTTTGTTATGTATTATGTTATATTTGTTATGTATTCCTGACTGGCACAAAGTAACCATATAAGCTGTAGAGAATAAAGCACAAATCAGATCACTCTGAGCAACAGCACTGCATGTCTGTGTCTGGTTAATCAGATAGATCTCCGGGCCCGCTGAGATGAGGACCAACCCGGGCAGGGCTATCAGTCTATCTGACCCAAGACAAGGGTACCCCCTTTCAGACTGGCGTAGTCGGCAGGATAGTCAAAACAACTGTCCGGTAAGTGTTAAAATTTTATTTTGCCTTGCCGTGACCTGTGTTCACGACTATCCTTAGTTTAAAAGATCTGTGCGGGGTAAAGATAGACTTAAGGTGTTTGGGAAACACGAAAATAGACTCTGGGTGGGTCTAAGTCCTGAGTGACTACTAGGTCCTGAGTGATCAATACTAGGTCCTGAGTGACCATTACTAAGTCCTGAGTGACTACTAGGTCCTGAGTGACCAATACTAGGTCCTGAGTGACCAATACTAGGTCCTGAGTGACCAATACTAAGTCCTGAGTGGCTATTAGGTCCTGAGTGACCAATAAGAAATGTAAAGGTGTACACATGTCTTTCTAACGCTTGGAGTATAAGAAATTATGTTTAAAGTATAAGAATACGAATTGTAATTGTCAGGTAAGTGTCATGAATGTGTAAGTGGTGTTTTATTCTGTGATCAGGGAAGCAGAACATATTGGTTAGCAACTGTACCAGGGGATTACCACCAAGGAATTGGGAAGGGTCCTTTATTTAGAGAGGGTAAACCGAGGGTCCAAGTATTGAGGTTTAATTTACAAGCACAGGTAGCCTTCCAGTAAGGATTAACTGTGAAGGGACTCAGAAGTCAAATAGGGCAGGCAGGAAATATTTTTCTTGTCTGTCCCAAATCGCTGTCACGAATAGACCCCTTGGACCTTTATAAATAATGGGTATCAAACAAATGAAACCGCCTCCCCCCGAACCTGGCGAGACATGTAAAACATATGTAGCGCGGGTCTCAGGAGCATACATTTATATTAACCCATGGGTGGACAATTTAGCAGGGTGGATAGAAATAATGGGCAGTGTTGATCCTTTTCCCCGGAGGGTGACAATGACACTTTTCATATAGACATGATCAAAGGTCTTTGTTTGGGTGATAGACATGCTTTTCCATGGTACCAGGGTGACCCAGAATGGGATAAGAAATATATGAGAAAGGGAGGAGAGAACTGGCTTGATTACGCCCCATATTGGTATAAAAGAGACAATAAGGAACAGAAGAAAATTGTAATACATCCTAATAATAAAAACTCTCAGAAATCACATGAGTGTGAGTTAGAAATAGATAGACTCACACATCCTCACTCCAAGCCACCTCCCCCTTATGTCCCGAAGCCTGCAAAACTCTACCCATTTCTACCCAAGTCTAACTTAATTTAACCACTTCAGCCCCGGAAGGATTTCAAGCTTTAGGACCGGAGCCCTTTTTGCGATTCGGCGCTGCGTCGCTTTAACTGACAATTGCGCGGTCGTGCGGCGTTGTACCCAAACGAAATTTGCGTCCTTTTTTTCCCACAAATAGAGCTTTCTTTTGGTGGTATTTGATCACCTCTGCGTCATTTCTGATCGCCACTATAAACAAAAGAAGAGCGACAATTTTGCAAAAAAACCCAAATTTCTTACTTTTTGCTAAAATACAAATGCAAAAAAAAAATATAAAAAAACATTTTTTTTCCCCGTTTTTGGCCGATTTATATTCTTCCTCATATTTGCGATAAAAAAAATCGCAATCGGCGTTTATTGATTGGTTTGCGCAAAAGTGGTCCCGTTTACGGATGATGAGAATTCATTTTTGGGGTTTTTAATTTTTTTTTAT
>BLSH010159121.1:286572-296646 GCA_018402905.1 Glandirana rugosa
GGTTCGTTACTCGGGAAAGTCGATGTGTATCTAAAGACTACGAATCACGAAATCCGGAGTACGTGCGTCCTGAAAAAAAACTGACAAAAAGTCGTCGACAAAAGTCGACGTCTCCAAAAAAAACATGTCAGTTATTTGGGAGGTAGTACAATAGGATACACAAGTACGTGTGTATCCGACAATAGTTAACAAAAATCGTCACTGCAAAAACTCGACATTATTTTTGGGTTCTCGACCCTGTTTGAAGTCTACAAGTCAATAACGGCCAATATAAATTTCACTGTGTGTCTGACATGTCTACAAACGTCTTGTCTAAGTCTGTGTGTCACTTTAAATATAACCGGCAATAACTGAACATCTGTTCTGCAAACATCTGTACAGTCTGTGTGTCACTTTAAATATAACCGGCAATAACTGAACATCTGAAGTTTGTCCCAGCTCTTGGGTTTTTATTACAGCTCAAAAACGTCACTGCTAAAAACAATTGATAACAGCCTATGTGTGCATGAACACATAGGATAACATGATGGAGGGTTTATTGACTGTACAAAAAAAACCTCTGCAGCTGAAAACAGCTGCTGAAAAACAGTCAAAAAAAAGTCCTGCGTGCATGAGGCCTAAAGCACTAAGCATCAGAAATCTATGTGTAGCTGAAAGGGCTCATTGCTTGGGCACTCAATCAAGTAATAGGAATTCACCCCAGCTGGTGATTGTAAACTATACAGATAAGTTACCTATCTTACAACATTATCGGAAAACAAACTCACTGATGGTTGATGACTACAAGATCTTGCTCTTTGCGGATTACTCTATTGCAGTAACATACAGGTGAAAAGCTTTTCAATAGGTCTGCTCAGCTGTCTTTCACAAAAGGTATGTGATTTACCCTCGGTTATCCAGCTATTCTATAGACACAATCTCCAACTGGTGAGCAATTCACCTTTAAGTCACTAATAGAAGCTGAGGACTTACAATGATTTTGGGAATGTCCCTTCTCCATCCCAACCTAAGGATTGATGCAGCCCATGTAAGGGCCCTCCTAAGAAGTCCAAACATTTAATGCATGCAGGACAATCTAAGCCATGCTGACCTACTAACCTCCTGTACTTGATATTGATCTCAGGGACTTAATCTTCACACTTTGTGATAATACTTATCACAAAGGGTGGCGATAATGCTTATCTATTATGCATTATTATATTTTGTACTAAAATGCAACTATCTTGCAGGCAGCCTTGTTGGCAAGTTGTTTAACTGATATTGCACTGGTTCTGGTTTCACTGTGGGGGGACTCTGTATCCTCAGATAGCTTGTCTATCAAGTTAGATTTCATTACTGGGATGAGTTGCTACCCAGCTCTTCCTCGATCGAGGGACAGTAGGCTTCAGGACATGCTGCGATTCGGATTTGGTTTCTCCTAGCCGAAAACGTCAATGTTCATTACATTTGTCTTCTTTTTAGTTATGGTTTGGTTTGTGCACTTAGTTTCGTGGAACATTAAGATTGATTACCTACCTAAAGCATGAAGGTCCTGAGGTACTCGAAGGGCTTAAAAGCTGATATTGCTCTGCTACAAGAGTCTCACCTGTCCACACAAGATTTTCATCACATCAAAAAGCTATGGGTGGATCAAGTACAAGGTTTTGAGGCAATGGGCCGTAAGGCAGTGGTGCTCAATCTTTTCTACAAGCTGAAATAAGTAGAAAGAAACCCCTTAGGCCTTTAGGCCATTGCCACTGTGCATCTCCACATAGCTACCCATGATTTTAACATTTTGAATATACAGTTGTTCTCTTAAGTTTACATACCCTGGCAGAATTTATGATTTCTTGTCCATTTTCCAGAGACTATGAATGATAACACAAAAACATTTAATTCACTCATGGTTAGTGTTTGGCTGAAGCCATTTATTATCAATCAACTGTGCTTACTCTTTTTGAATCATAATGACAACAGAAACTACCCAAATGACCCTGATCAAAAGTTTACATACCCTGGTGATTTTGGCCTGATAACATGCACACAAGTTGACACAAAGGGTTTGAATGGCTATTGAAGGTAACCATTCTACCTGTGCTCTGTTTGCTTGTAATTAGTATGTTTGTATAAAAGGTCAATGAGTTTCTAGACTCCTGACAGACCCTTGCATCTTTCATCCAGTGCTGCACTGATGTTTCTGGATTCTGAATCATGGGGAAAGCAAAAGAATTGTCAAAGGATCTGTGGGAAAAGGTAGTTGAACTGTATAAAACTGGAAAGGGATATAAAAAGATATCCAAGGAATTGAGAATGCCAATCAGCAATGTTCAAACTCTAATCAAGAAGTGGAATATGAGTGGAATATGGAATATACCAAACCTCGGACAGGTAGACCAACTAAAATTTCAGCCACAACTGCTAGGAAAATTGTTTGGGATGCAAAGAAAATCCCACAAATAACTTCAGGTGAAATACAGGACTCTCTGAAAACATGTGGTGTGTCTGTTTCAAGATGCACAATAAGGAGGCACTTAAAGAAAGATGGGCTGCATGGTCAAGTCACCAGAATAAAGTCATTACTACACAAATGCCACAAAGTATACCACTTACAATACACCATCAGCACAGAGACAAGCCTCAAACCTTCTGGCACAAAGTCATTTGGAGTGATGAGACCAAAATTGAGCTTTTTGGTGACAACCATAAATGCTACATTTGGAGAGGAGTCAAAGAGGCCTATGATGAAAGGTACACCATTCCTACTGTGAAACACGGAGGTGGATTGCTGATGTTTTGGGGATGTGTGAGCTACAAAGGCACAGGAAATTTGGTCAAAACCGATTGCAAGATGAATGCAGTATATTATCAAAAAATACTGGAGGAACATTTGCATTCATCAGCCAGGAAGCTGCACATGGGACGTACTTGGACATTCCAACATGACAATGATCCAAAACACAAGGCCAAGTTGACATGTCATTGGCTACAGCAGAATAAAGTGAAGGTTCTGGAGTGGCCATCTCAGTCTCCTGACCTCAATATCATTGAACCACTCTGGGGAGATCTCAAACATGCAGTTCATGCAAGACAGCCCAAGAATTTCCAGGAACTAGAGGCTTTTTGCCAAGAGGAATGGGCAGCTTTACCATCTGAGAAGATAAAGAGCCTCATCCACAAATACCACAAAAGACTTCAAGCTGTCATTGATGTTAGAGGGGGCAAAAAACGGTATTAAAAACTGGGGTATGTAAACTTTTGATCAGGGTCATTTGGGTAGTTTCTGTTGTCATTATGATTTAAAAAGAGTAAACACAGTTGATTGATTATAAATGGCTTCAGCCAAACACTAACCATGAGTGAAAGAAAAGTTTTTGTGTTATCATTATATTCTCTGAAAAATGGCCAAGAAATCATAAATTCTGCCAGGGTATGTAAACTTATGAGCACAACTGTATATGCCCCAAATTCACCAGATAAACTTTTCTTATACCTCATATACCACCCATATACCTCATTTGGTGGGGGTGAGAAACTACATTTTGTTGGAGAAAAAAAAAAACATTCCCCTCTGGGTGATCAGTGTACATTGCAGGGATTTTCACAAACCTTGTTGCAGATTCCTACATTTTGTTACTCTGAGGAAGGAGCTGTTTGTCTGTGTCCTTGTGGAAAGTGAATTGAATGGAAGTGGTTTTGAAATGATCAATCAGCTACTTACCTCTGTGCAGGGTTTTAATGAGGAAAGTGGCATTTCTTCAGACTTGATTTCCCTTTGGGAGTATCTCAACAAAAATGACAATTTTGCTGCAGTGGGTGCCCAAAATCTGATTGTATCTTGGTGCAGACTTCTGGGAAAATTTAGTAAGCCAATGAAGCAAGCAGGAAGTGACATATCTATATCTATATGTCTATATACAGAACGCGTTCAGGTTGCCATATTACATTGCATTTTACAAAAAATGACCACCGATTGAAAACAAATGTTAATTTGTAATAACATTCAAAAACAATATGATTTGTGCTGCAATTGTATATGCTATATTATTTTTTTTTATTTGCATTTTTTCCCCACAAAAGTGGAGTTACCCTTTACCACTGTTTTGAGTAATAGTAAAGATAGATCCTTTCATAGCAGCAGACATTCAATCAATAATCCTAATATAAAGATTTTGCTCTCCCAGACAAATTCAGCCTTAAATTTAGTGGATGCCTGGCACTTAACTCACCCAACTGAAAAAGAATATACTTACTTCCCCCCCAGCCCCAACATACTTCTTTTGCCACGCTTGACAACCTTTCTTGTACCTAATCCTTACTATCTCATTTGCGTTAGTCAAATAGTCATGATCCTGTAATTTAAGACCATAGCCCTAGTTCAGGGACATTGGAAGACTTTGAACCACAGGGGAAATGTTAGCCTTTGCAGGTTTCCCTCCAATCTAGCCAATGATAAGTACTTAAATGTATTATCCAAGATGCATGATCTGAATATGAATGCTCTAATAAAACACAAAAACAATTCAAGTGTATTCTGGTAAGGCATTTATAAGGGCAGAGTAATATCTTATGTTGTCTCATATAAGAAAAATTCACTAAAACAATCTAAAGAGGCAAACAAATGTCTCAGAGTGGTGCAAAGGGCACTTATTCAAAATACCTCTCAGGAACATGATAGGAAATGGCATAAAGTTAAATCTGATTTTTGGGCAGAGCAGCGGGAACATATTAAACACTCATATGCTGACCATCAATTTTATCCATTTGGTAATAAGGCTGGTAAATTCTTGGCTAGAATAAGTAAAGAATGCTATTACAAGGGGGTGCTGGTAAGGGATGAGCTGTCGGTTCGAGTCGAACATAAATTCGACTCGAACATTGGCTGTTCAGCCATTCCCCGAATTTAGAACATTATGGGGCGTTCATGCCAAATTCGCGTGCCCCATAATGTATTGCTAGACCGTACAAAATGCTGCCCGCTGATTGGCCAAGGCATGCACATAACCTGCATGCTTTGGCCAATCACAGCCCACTCTGTTGTGAGAGACATGATTGGCTAAAAGACAAGGTGCCTTTGGCCAATCATGTCTCAGGGGTCTCCGTCCACGCCCCTCGCTATATACCGCCGCTTTAACAGCGGTCCTGCGTAGTGTGTACGTGGAAATCAGAGGCTGACTTTTAGCTAGTTTAGATAGTTTATTCAGTGTAGTATATCGATCTAGTGCAGAGTATATACAGGCAGTGTATGAACATATATATATACCGTGTGTGTGTGTGTGTGTATATATATATATATATATATATATGTGTATGTATATATATATATAAAAACGCTGCATTCAGTGTATACTATATATACAGCTCATTCAGTGTATAGTATACAGAGTCTGTTCAGGCAGTGTAAGAATATAAATGTACCGTGTGTGTGTGTATATATATATATATATATATATATATATATATATATATATGTTAGAGCTGCACGATTAATCGTATTAAAATCACGATCTCGATCTACCCCCCCTCCCCCCACAATCTCCATTGGGCATTACCGCGATTTTTCAGTGCAGTTAATGGGGTCCGACTTGCGGGGCGACTCAGCACGACTTGACAGTAATAAATGTCGATGCAAGTCGTCTGAAGTCTTTTCTAAGTCGGAGCGACCTGAGTCTCAGGGGAGACAGCCAAGTCTGGGTAGAGAGCCAATTTCTGAGAAAACAGATACAAAGTAATTTACTTCAAAGGCATAAACTCTGAGTGAACTCCCCTTGTATAGATTTTTGGTTTAATCATTTAACCACTTCAGCCCCGGAAGGATTTGCTGCTTTAGGACCGGAGCCCTTTTTGCGATTCGGCACTGCGTCGCTTTAACTGACAATTGCGCGGTCGTGCGACGTTGTACCCAAACTAAATGTGCGTCCTTTTTTTCTCACAAATAGAGCTTTCTTTTGGTGGTATTTGATCCCCTCTGCGTCATTTCTGATCGCCGCTATAAACAAAAGAAGAGCGACCATTTTGCAGAAAAAAACCAAATTTCTTACTTTTTGCTAAAATACAAATCCAAAAAAAAAATATAAAAAAACATTTTTTTTCACCGTTTTTGGCCGATTTATATTCTTCCTCATATTTGCGCTAAAAAAAATCGCAATCGGCGTTTATTGATTGGTTTGCGCAAAAGTGGTCGCGTTTACGGGTGATGAGAATTCATTTTTGGGGTTTTTATTTATATATTTTTTTTACTAGTAATGGCGGCGATCTGCGATTTTTAGCGGTACTGCGATATTTCAGCGGACATGTCGGACTATTTTGACACTTTTTTGGGACCATTGGCATTTATACAGCGATCAGTGCTATAAAAATGCACTGATTACTGTGTAAATGTCATTGGCAGTGAAGGGGTTAACCTGCAGGGGGCGCTCTAAGGGTTAACTGTGTTCCCTGGGCGTGTTCTTACTGTAGGGGGACTGCCCTAGCTGGGGAAGGGAAGTGGTCACAGCCTTCGTATACAGGAAGGCTGTGATCACATCCCTTCCCCCTCACACAGAGCGGAGGTCCGTGTTTACATACACGGACCTCCGCTCTTTCGCTCCGGGGGGGCCATCGCGGGTAGCCGGCGGCAATCGAAGCCGCCGCACCCGCTCCCTGGCCCTCCCCGAACACAGTGAGCGCGCGGGCGCGCCTCTGGCGGCGCGCGCGCGCGCGCTCACTAGGCTCGTGAGCGCGGCCGCCATCGTATGACGGCGATTTGCGCTCACGAGCCACCTTGTCGCCGTCAATTGCCGATCAGCGGTCGGCAAGCCGTTAAAGACTAAATCTTTCCTGATACTTGCTGTTTACAAATAAAAATCCATTATTTTGTGCTAGAAAATGACTTAGAACCCCCAAACATTATATATATTTTTTTAGCAGAGACCCTAGAGAATAAGATGGCGGTTGTTGCAATATTTTATGTCACGTGCTGTTTGCGCAGCGGACTTTTAAACGCAATTTTTTTTGGAAAAATTACCCTTTCAAAAAACTAAACAGTGCTGTTAGCCCAATTTTTTTGTATATTTAATATATTACGCCGCGAGAATCGTGAGCGAATCGTGATCTTTATTCTAAGCAAATAAATCGTGATTCTCATTTTGGCCAGAATCGTGCAGCTCTAATATATGTATATATATATATATTTATATATAGAACGCTGCATTCAGTGTATACTATATATACAGCTCATTCAGTGCATAGTATATAAAGTCCGTTCAGGCAGTGTAAGAATATTTATAAACCATATACAGTGATATATATACAGTATCTCACAAAAGTGAGCACACCCCTCACAGTTTTGTAAATATTTTAGTATATATTTTCATGTGACAACACTGAAGAAATGACACTTTGCTACAATGTAAAGTAGTGAGTGTACAGCTTGTATAAAAGTTTAAATTTGCTGTCCCCTCAAAATAACTCAACACACTGTCATTCATGTCTAAACCACTGGCAACAAAAGTGAGTACACCCCTAAGTGAAAATCTTCAAATTGGGCCCAATTATCCATTTTCCCTCCCCGGTGTCATGTGACTTGTTAGTGTTAAGGTCTCAGGTGTGAATGGGGAGCAAGTGTGTTAAATATGGTGTAATCGCTCTCACTCTCTAATACTGGTCACCGGAAGTTCAACATGGCACCTCATGGAAAAGAACTATATGAGGACCTGAAGAAAAGAATTGTTGCTCTACATAAAGTTGGTCTAGGCTATAAGAAGATTGCCAAGACCCTGAAACTGAGCTGCAGCACCATGGCCAAGACCATACAACAGTTTAACAGGACAGGTTCCACTCAGAACAGGCCTCGTCATGGTTGACCAAAGAAGTTGAGTGCACGTGCTCAGCATCATATCCAGAGATTGTTTTTGGGAAATAGACATATCAGTGCTGCCAGCATTGCTGCAGAGGTTGAAGGTGTGGGGGGTCAGCCTGTCAGTGCTCAGACCATACACCGCACACTGCATCAAATTGGTCTGCATGGCTGTCGTCTCTTCTAAAGATGATGCACAAGAAAGCCTGCAAACGGGTCTACATGAGTGCTGCTAGCACTGGGGAGCTATAGTTCATTGAGGGAACCATGAATGCCAACATGTACTGGGACATACTGAAGCAGAGCATGATCCCTTCCCCTCGGAGACTGTACTGCAGGGCAGTATTTCAACATGATAACAACCCCAAACACACCTCCAAGACAATTACTGCCTTCCTAAAGAAGCTGAGGGTAAAGGTGATGGACTGGCCAAGCATGCCTCCAGACCTAAACCCCATTGAGCATCTGTGGGGCATCCTCAAACGGAAGGTGGAGAAGAGCAAGGTCTCTAACATTCACCAGCTCCGTGATGTCTGGAAGAGGACTCCAGTGGCAACCTGTGAAGCTCCGGTGAACTCCGTACCCAAAAGGGTTAAGGCAGTGCTGGAAAATAATGGTGACCACCCAAAATATTGACATTTGGGCACAATTAGGACATTTTCACTTAGGGGTGTACTCACTTTTGTTTCCAGCGGTTTAGACATGGCTGTGTGTTGAGTTATTTTGAGGGGACAGTAAATGTACACTGTTATACAAGCTATACACTCACTACTTTACATTATAGCAAAGTGTAATTTCTTCAGTGTTGTCACATGAAAAAATATAGTAAAATATTTACAACAATGTGAGGGTGTACACACTTTTGTGAGATACTGTATATATATATATATATATATATATATATATATATATATATATATAGCAAAATTATAAACACAATACTTTTGTGTTTGCCCCTATTTATCATGAGCTGAATTTAAAGATCTACAACTTTTTATATGTACACAAAATACCTATTTCTCTCAAATATTGTTCACAAATCTGTCTAAATCTATGTTAGTGAGCACTTCTTCTTTGCTGAGATAATCAATCATCCTCACAGGTGTGCCATATCAAGATGCTGATTAGACAACATGATTATTGCACAGGTGTGCCTTAGGCTCAGCACAATAAAAGGCCACTCTAAAATGTGCAGTTTTATCATACAGCACAATGCCACAGGTGTCGCAAGTTTTGAGAGAGCATGCAATTGGCTGCAGGAATGTCCACCAGTGCTGTTTCCCTTGAACTGAATGTTAATTTCTCTACCATAAGCCATCTCCAAAGGCGTTTCAGAGAATTTGGCAGTAAATCCAACAGGCCTCACAACCGCAGACCACGTGTAACCACACTAGCCCAGGACCTCCACATCCAGCATCTTCACCTCCAAGATCATCTGACAGCTGCTGCAACAATCGGTTTGCCTAATCAAAGAATTTCTGCAAAAACTGCCAGAAACCGTCCCAGGGAAGCTCATCTGCATCCTCATCGGGGTCACGACCTGACTGCAGTTCGTCGTCGTAACCGACTTCAGTGGGCAAATGCTCACATTCAATGGCATCTGGCACTTTGTAAAGGTATTCTCTTCACGGATGAATCTCGGTTTTCACTATACAGGGCAGATGGTAGACAGCGTGTATGGCGTTGTGTGGGGGAGCGGTTTGATGATGTCAATGTTGTGGATCGTGTGGCCCATGGTGGCTGTGGGGTTATGGTTTGGGCAGGCGTATGCTATGGACAACGGACACAGGTGCATTTTATTGATGGTATTTTGAATGCACAGAGATACAGTGACAAGATCCTGAGGCTCATTGTTGTGCCATTCATCCACGACCATCACCTCATGTTGCGGCATGATAATGCACGGCCCCATGTTGCAAGGATCTGTACACAATTCCTGGAAGCTGAAAACATCTCAGTTCTTTCATGGCCAGCATACTCACCGGACATGTCACCCATTGAGTATGTTTGGGATGCTCTGGATCAGCGTATATGACAGCGTGTTCCAGTTCCTGCCAATATTCGCAACTTCGCACAGCCAGTGAAGAAGAATGGACCAACATTCAACAGGCCACAATCAACAACCTGATGAACTCTGCAAAGGAGAGGCAAATGGTGGTTACACCAGATACTGACTGGTTTTTGAACCCCCCGGACCCCCCCAATACAGTAAAACTGCACATTTTAGAATGGCCTTTTATTGTGGACAGCCTAAGGCACAC
>BLSH010159121.1:296656-310830 GCA_018402905.1 Glandirana rugosa
GACGCCAACACTCCGGACAACCTAAATGACGGTTTAAGAGACTTTGCGGAAACCTCTACCGAATACCATCTCTTTAATTGTAAGTCAAGTTCCCACCTATTTCTCTCAAATATTGTTCACAAATCTGTCTAAATCTATGTTAGTGAGCACTTCTTCTTTGCTGAGATAATCAATCATCCTCACAGGTGTGCCATATCAAGATGCTAATTAGACAACATGATTATTGCACAGGTGTGCCTTAGGCTCAGCACAATAAAAGGCCACTCTAAAATGTGCAGTTTTATCATACAGCACAATGCCACAGGTGTCGCAAGTTTTGAGAGAGCATGCAATTGGCTGCAGGAATGTCCACCAGTGCTGTTGCCCTTGAACTGAATGTTAATTTCTCTACCATAAGCCATCTCCAAAGGCGTTTCAGAGAATTTGGCAGTAAATCCAACAGGCCTCACAACCGCAGACCACGTGTAACCACACTAGCCCAGGACCTCCACATCCAGCATCTTCACCTCCAAGATCATCTGAGACCAGCCATCCGGACAGCTGCTGCAACAATCGGTTTGCCTAATCAAAGAATTTCTGCAAAAACTGCCAGAAACCGTCCCAGGGAAGCTCATCTGCATCCTCATCGGGGTCACGACCTGACTGCAGTTCGTCGTCGTAACCGACTTCAGTGGGCAAATGCTCACATTCGATGGCATCTGGCACTTTGTAAAGGTATTCTCTTCACGGATGAATCTCGGTTTTCACTATACAGGGCAGATGGTAGACAGCGTGTATGGCGTTGTGTGGGGGAGCGGTTTGATGATGTCAATGTTGTGGATCGTGTGGCCCATGGTGGCTGTGGGGTTATGGTTTGGGCAGGCGTATGCTATGGACAACGGACACAGGTGCATTTTATTGATGGCATTTTGAATGCACAGAGATACAGTGACAAGATCCTGAGGCTCATTGTTGTGCCATTCATCCACGACCATCACCTCATGTTGCGGCATGATAATGCACGGCCCCATGTTGCAAGGATCTGTACACAATTCCTGGAAGCTGAAAACATCTCAGTTCTTTCATGGCCAGCATACTCACCGGACATGTCACCCATTGAGTATGTTTGGGATGCTCTGGATCAGCGTATATGACAGCGTGTTCCAGTTCCTGCCAATATTCGCAACTTCGCACAGCCAGTGAAGAAGAATGGACCAACATTCAACAGGCCACAATCAACAACCTGATGAACTCTGCAAAGGAGAGGCAAATGGTGGTTACACCAGATACTGACTGGTTTTTGAACCCCCCGGACCCCCCCAATACAGTAAAACTGCACATTTTAGAATGGCCTTTTATTGTGGACAGCCTAAGGCACACCTGTGCAATAATCAAGCTGTCAAATCAGCATCTTGATATGCCACACCTGTGAGGTGGATGGATTTTCTCGGCAAAGGAGAAGTGCTCACTAACACAGATTTAGACAGATTTGTGAACAATATTTGAGAGAAATAGGATTTTTGTGTACATAGAAAAAGTCATAGGCCTTTGCACTCAGCACATGATAAATAGGGGCAAAAAGTGTTGCGTTTATAATTTTGCCCAGTGTGTGTGTGTATATATATATATATATATATATATATATACGCTGCATTCAGTCTAGACTATATATACACTATACTATATATACAATGCATTCGGTGGTGTACAGTATATAATTGAGTTTAGTGCGTTGTTGAAAAAAATCCCCATCATGTCCAGAAGGCCACCAAAGAGAGGCAGATGCTCCCAGGCCACTAAAAGAGGGCAAGCAGCCTCTGTGTCTACAGTGAAAAGTGGTGGTGGTGGAGATGGTGCATCCTCTGCAGGTCACACTTGTCCTCTTTTTCTGCTGTTGGCCGTGTTATTGAGCCACAACATGCAGAAAAGTTGGGGGAGTGGGTAACTAAGCCGTCCTCATCCTCCTCATCCTCTGTCACCTAGGCTCATACTATTTTGTCTTCCAACGCAGCTGCTAAAGCGGTCTATTCTACCCGCTCCTTGTCCGCAGTTACTCCTTCTGTAGCCCCACCATCATGATGCATGGAGGAGTCACCAGAATTATTCAAGCATAGTGTCGGTTACATGCTGATGGAGGATGTGCAGCAATTTGAAGGCTACAATGTTGGTTGAGGAAGGGAGTAACGTGAGCCTAGAGGGAGATGGTGCCACAAAAGGACAAGAAACTAGCAGTCATGTTCCCCCAGCTGCAGCATACTACCAAGTTTGCTCTAGTGACGAGGAGGGAGGGGATAATGAGGACACTGACTGCACTTGGGTGCCTGAGAGAAGAGAGGAGGAAATGAGGAGGAGGCACAACTCCAACGAGGCAACATGTCCTTCAGGGGCCAGCTTAAGTTCAGCCACCCTATTGCATCACACCACAGAGCTCCACAGGTGCAGGGCGCTGCTGACTCCCCGCTGACTTCCAAAACTTTAATAGTGTGGGCTTTTTTCAACACTTGTGCTGTAGATCGCACCATTGCTCTTTGAAATCTATGTCTGAAGCGGATCAAGCGCGGCCAGAACAGCAGCCGCTTGGGCACTACATGCTTGACAAGACATGATAACCTGTCATGCAGTCCATTGGCAACAGCACCTGAAAGACCCACATCATAAAACAAGGTGGACTTCTCCTTGCTCCTCATCTGTGACCTCAACCCCTACTATACCAGTCCAGTTCTCCTAAAAGCCTGCATTGAGGGGAATGAAGGCCTAGCAAAGGGTGCCACAAGTGCTTGCAGCCAATCTGCTAGCAGTACACCACCAGTTGATGTCAGCAGGCAAATTTCCCTACCCCAGTTGCTGAACCGTAAAAAAAAATACTGTCTCAGCCATCCACATGCTCAGCGTTTAAATGCTAGCTTGGCCAAATTGCTAGCACTCCAACTGCTGCCTTTTCAGCTTGTAGACTCTGCCCCCTTTCGTGAATTTGTGGAATGTGCTGTACCACAGTGGCAGGTTCCCAAAAGACATTTCTTTTCACATAAGGCCATTCCAGCGCTCTACTGTCATGTGGAAGGCAATGTTTTGGCCTCTTTGGACAGGGCAGTCAGCAATAAAGTATATATTACCACTGACTCATGGTCCAGCAGACACGGACAGGGACGTTACCTTTCCTTCATGTCGCACTGGGTAACTCTGCGTGCAGCTGGGAAGGATGCAGGACAGGGTTCGGTGTTGGAGCTAGTTCCGCCACCACGCCTCTAAAAAATGGTGCTGTTTCTGCCACATCTGCTTCCTCCACCCCCTCCTCTTCTTCTTCCTCTGTGGCCTCTTCTGCAGCAGTGTCCACTGAACCAGCAGTGCTCGCAAAGCGTTCTCGGGGCTACGCAAGCAGTCAGGCTAAAAGATGCCATGCAGTGCTTGAGTTGGTCTGCCTAGGGGACAGGAGCCACACAGGGGCAGAGATTCTGTCAGCTCTGCAGGGGCAGGCCCAGAGGTGGTTGATGCCACATCAGCTTGAGTCAATGGTTAAGTGCGACAATGGCACTGACCTTCTTTCTGCCCTCCGACAGGGACACTTCACACATGTTCCTGCTTGGCACACATCCTGAATTTGGTGGGGCAGCATTTCTTGACCAGGTGCCCAGGCTTACCAGATATTCTGAGGCAGACCAGAAAAGTTTGTTATCATTTCCGCTGATCACACAACATTGGCAATGTTGCAGCAGCTGCACGCACAGCAGAGAGCCATCAATGAATACCTCTGTGAGTATGGCACCAGGACAGGCTTAGGGGAGCTTATTTTTTTTTTCGCCATGTCAGTGGCTACTGATCAAGGATGCATGCATTGTCCTGTCACCATTTGAGGAGGCCACAAGGATGATGACCAGCAACAATGCATGCATCAATGACACTGTCCCTCTAGTCTTCCTGCTGGAACACACGGTTTGTGGAATCATGGACAGGGCACTTGAGGCAGAACAGAGGGAGGAAGAGGAGGACTTCCTTTCCTCGCAAGGCCTCCTTTTTGCAGATAACATTCCTGCATGGCCACCAAACACACAGGAAGAAGAGGAGGAGGATTAGGATTGTGTTAGCATAAATGTATAGGATAACACGCAGCAGTCTTCAAGAGATCCTGGTTTTCAGTCCCCAGAAACCTAAGGAGTTGTACGTGGCTGGGAGGAGGTAATTCCAGACAAGGTCATCCTCTGTGACCCAGAGGACTCTCAAGTCTGCTCAAACTTACACTGCATGGCCTCCCTGATTCTGCAAAGCCTGCGAAAAGGCCCCAGGGTTCGTGGTATCAAGGAGAGGGATTGTTACTGGGTGGCAACCCTTCTTGATCCAGGTTACAAGGGTAAAGTTGCAGAGCTCATCATTCCTTCTCAGAGAGAGCAGAAAATGAAACATCTTCAGGATAGCTTGAAAAAAAAAATTGTGCAACGCCTTTCCAGACAAAGTGTTTCTGAGGCTTCTTTCAGTTAGTGGAAGAGCGGTGGAGAAGGTGGCAGGCTGACCGATGCCTTTAAACAATTTTTCAGTCCTCAGCGTCTGCATTATATGGTGCAGGAATATCTAGGGGCAAGAGCAGACTTGGAGACCTTTCCAACTGAGCATCCACTGAGTTACTGGGTCTTGAGGATGCAATTGAGCTACTGGCCTGTCCTGCATCCAGCATGCTTTCTGAATGGACATTCAGTGCTGCTGGAGGGTTTGTAGAGGATCGTAGAGTGTGCCTATCCACAGACTTGGTTAATAGGCTCACATTTATAAAAATGAATCAGTCCTGGATCAGCAGCTATCAAGCCCTTGATGCTGCTGCAACTGATTGAATTTGCTAGGGAATTTGTGATCTCTTGAAGACTGCCTATGCTGCCTATCCTATTCCTCCTGTCCTGAATCCTGATGATGCTAGCTTCCAACAATATTTTGTGTTTAGGGCACCACCAACACCCAAGGCCCATTTTTTTTGCACCTGTTTGACTGGGGCATGTCATTACAATTTTTAAAATACATCACAACTGCAGGGCCTGTTTCTGTGCCAAACTAGTGTAACTGCAAGGGTTTACAGTGTTCTGCCACCACTAATACCCAAGGCCCAATTTTTCTGCACCTGTTTGACTGGGGCATGGCATTACAATTTTTAAAATAAATTACAACTGCAGGACCTGTTCCTGCGCCCAACAAGAGTAACTGTGAGGGTTTACAGTGTTCTACCGGCACCGACACCCAAGGCCCAATTTTTCTACACCTGTTTGACTGGGGCATGTCATTACAATTTTTAAAAAACATTAAAACTGCAGGGCCTGTTCCTGTGCCAAACTAGAGTAGCTGCAAGGGTTTACAGTGTTCTGCCAGCACCAACACCCAAGGCCAATTTTTTAGCACCTGTTTGACTGGTACATGTCATTACAATTTTTAAAATAAATTACAACTGCAGGGCCTGTTCCTGCACTCAACGAGAGTAACTGTGAGGGTTTACAGTGTTCTGCCACCACCAGCACCCAAGGCCCAATTTCTCTGCACCTGTTTGACTGGAGCATGTCATTACAATTGTATAGATTGCAGTCCCCGTAGAATATAGTTCAGACTACATAGTGCCATCAGTCTAGTATATATAACACAGTGTATTGAAGTGGTTAGCACTTTTGCCGTTGCAGCAAAAGGGTCGTTGGTTTCGAATCACAACCATGAAACTACCTGCCTGGATTTTGCATGTTCTCCCTGTGCTTGTGTGGGTTTCCTCCGGGTGCTCCGGTTTCCTCCCACACTCCAAAGAAATGCTGGTAGGTTAATTGGATCCTGCCTAAATTGACAATAGTTGGTGTATGTATGAATGTGAGTTAGGGACCTTAGATTGTAAGGTCCTTAAGGGTACAGCCTGATGTCAATGTACAATGTATATGTAAAAGGGCTTCGTAAATTCACTGTACTAAGTACCTGAAATAAATAAATAAAATAAATAAATAAACCCCATGCCAAAATTTAAAAAAAGGGCCTGGTTTGGATTTTAAAGGGTCCCAGTGATTTATGATCCATATTGCCGGGAGCCGGCAATACATTACAGCCGTGAGCGATTTTAAGTGACAATTTTCCCTTTGCAAATGTAATTTTGCGGTGGCACTGTTCTAAACATCACACTGATGCGCCACTTTACAGGCAGACTAAGGGGACCCCTCAGGCATGATATTTAAAGGAATATTTCTTTTTTTTCACTTTAATCATGATTAAAATCACTGCTCCTGAAAAAACAATATTTTTTAAAACTTTTTTTGGCATTGATACATGTCCCCCAGGGCAGTACCCGGGTCCCCATACACTTTTTATGGCAATAAAAAGGCAAAAAAGCCTTAAAAAATTAGCACTTTTCATTTTTCCTGTTCGAGTCCCATTGATTTTAATAGGGTTCGCATATTCGAACGAACGTATTGCCTGTTCGCGGTTTTCTGGTGCAAGCCGAACTGGGGGGGGGGGGGGTGTTTGGCTCATCCCTAGTGCTGATAAGTATTGAGCCTTACCCAGAAAAAATTGAGCTTGGAATCTGTAAATTGCAAGGTGATTTGGCAAATTTGTCTATATTCAATGGTGCAAAAATCAACTACCTATGATTTTAACATATCTTTCTTTTTCAGGTCCAAAGTAAACATGACAGCCCCTCCAGAAAAATTCAATGAGAAAGATCATAGAACCATAATCAAGTTCCTGTTTCTCCAAGGGAAAGGTGCGAAGCAGATTCAGGATCAAATTTCACAAACTTTGGGTGACAGTGGCCCTTCATATGCAACAGTTAAACGTTGGGTTGTCAATTTTAGAACTGGCCATTTTGGTGTTGAAAGTGAGAAACCCAGTGGAAGGCCTGTTTCTGTCTCTGTGCCTACAAATGTGCCATCCAGGACATGATCATGGAGGACTGTGGAATATCAGCCAAAAGTATTGCTACATATCTGGGAATATCACGTGAGAGAATTGGTGCCATTATCCACAACGACTTGGAAATGAGAACGCTTGCAGCAAAGTGGATCCCAAAACTTTTGACAACCGAACAAAAGAGGAAATGTGTGGAGACATCGGTGGCTGTTTTGGAACATTTCGCAGGAAATGAGTCAGATTTCCTGGACAAACTGGTAAATGGTGATGAGACATGGATCTAATGTTATGATCCTGAGACAAAGGAACAGTCTAAGGAAGGGCACAGTGGTTCCCCCAGACCAAAGAAGTTCAGTGTGCAAAGGTCAGTGCAGAAGAAAATGGCAACAGTTTTTTGGGATAAGAAGGGAGTTCTGCTGGTGGACTACCTCCAAAGGGGTTCAACCGTGGGGGGCGTGGCTGACCGAGCTCCAGTATGGCAGCGATTCCGGAGCTCTGATCAATCACCAGGGGAATACACAAGGTGGAGCCCACAAAGACATCCCAGCTACCCACACCGAGCCCCGTCACAACCGAGGACACAGCGGGCATGTTGAAACACCGGGGAGATTTGAAGGACATGATGCTATCGCTTAGGGCCTCATTAATAGCATCACTAGTCATCGTATGTGATTCTTCATATTGTAACACTGTAACATTGTATAATGATGCATAGGTCCCTTGTTTGCACAACCAGAGCTCATGTTTTTATTGTGTACATATCTATGGAGTTGCAAAATAAATTTTGAAACAAAAAATGGTATATTACTTTGATTATACCCTTTATTAAAACTTTGCTGCCAAAAAACCCTTATTGGGGGACCCTCCCATTGTATGTGTTAGTCTAGGGGAGGGCAGCACACTTGATCTCTCTATCGTTACTTCTCCTTATGTTATCTACACAATACAGACTGATGGAATCCCACAAGCAGATCAGCAAAGATCCTATAGTCAGCATAACGTCACGCCAAACAACTAGGACATCTGCATGGAATGTCTATTGGGACTAGCCACAACAGAGCACATCCCAGCAAGAATGCCTCATCTTTGGTCATCTGACAACATCAGTGAGTACCGATCGACCCCACTCATGCCACCCACAACATCTAAATAATGGTGATTACAAGCCTGTCTATAAATGCTAGAGGCCTTAACCACCCGGAAAAGTGGCCTTCCATGTGGTTGGAAGCGACCAAACATAAAGCACATATACTGAGTGTACAGGAGACACATTTACAACTCGGTGCCACTCCCAAATGTACACATAAGAATTATCCCAATGTGTTTTTAACCAGTAAGAAAGAACATAAGAAAAACAATACGGGACACGCTTGTCTTTCAACTAAAAAAATCTATTCTCGACACAAATGGGAGATACATTATTCTCACATGTGACATATATGCAAGTCCCTACACGATGGTGAACCTCTACGCTCCCAACACCCATGAGATTCGTTTTCTCAGATCTCTCTTCAGACGCATAGCTTCATTTACATATGGTAGTGTACTTTTGTGCGGGGACTTCAACTTAACAGTAGACCCAACAATGGACACATCCTCCCACACATCTGGGCAAACCTCATATCTACGACACCTATTTCACTCAGAGGACATCTACGACATTTGGAGATGCCAGCATGCATCTGAAAAAGACTATACTTTTTTCTCAGCCAGACACAATAGCTACTCGGGGATTGATCTATTTGTCACACATAAGTGGCTGCTACAGAAAGTGGCATCATCAAAAATGCATGACATTACATGGTCTGACCACGCTGCCATTTCCATTTCAATAGCAGAAGAGGGTGTCTCCCCTCAAACCCCCATCTGGTGATGCAATGTTAGTATTCTACAAGACCTCAAAAACTCACAAATCATCAAAAACAAACTTCAGGATTTTTTCCTTACAAATGCTCCCAAAGCATTCATCAGAGGAATATTAATTCAGCTAGGGGCCAGAGCAAAGAAACAGTATAATCTAAAATTTGACTCTGGTATCTTTTATGGTGGATGTGGCGCCACTCTATTCAGGACCTTACTGTTAAATGATATTTATATTTTATTTTAATATGCCTCAGTGTAAAAAGAATTGATGTAAATGAATAGTTTACATAAATGAATAAATAAATACATAAATTATGCTAAATTTGTTGTTACGTGAATAAATAAATACAATAAGTATAATAGGTGACTGTTGTGTCGTAATCTTAATGAAGCAAAATGTATATGTAGATTGACCCGGAGATAATCAATCACCAATATATATCCATCTACTCATAAAGTGCAAATGTTTAAGGTGCAAAATTACTCAAACAAATCCAGAAAATATGAAAAAATAAATAAAAGGTGATATATATATTCTAATCACAGCTGGTGCATCAAGTGCAAATTAGTGCAATATTAGGCAGTTTCATAGAGCATCGAGTACACAAATATTCTGTGATCAAGCAGTGATATAAGCCGTGCCAAACAGTTTAAATTCATATAAGTAAAGTCCAAATGTATGTGAAAAACACAGCCTGAACAGTAACTTCTTAGGTGTTCACTCCACTTCACTCGTATGTGTCAGGTGAATTTGCTCCGTGCTCCCCAATTATTAAAACACTCACCGGACGACAGTCCCCACAAGGGGTGCCAACAAGAATCTTTCAAATGCTCCTATGCTTCGTTTGAAGACCAGACATCTCCCCCATAAAGGACATGTAAGAGAGGAGGCGCTATCTTGTGCAATATATTAAAAATACTTTAATGTAAAAAATCCACTCACATTTGCGAAGATATAACTAACGTGGTATGTACAATTCCTACCCAGCTTCCTGGGTCAGTCCGCTGTGTTGTATGCGTTCCACTGCTGAGCACTGGAAGTGACTTAAGATGTAATGGGCCGCCCTACGTGTTTTGTCATCGAATGTCTACTGGAGCGGTGCCATCTTGGTACACTCCCAATATTATATAATCTCAAGCGAAGGTGCTCCACCTCCTTGTGCATCGCTGCCATTTTCATGTAGACTAAATCTTTTGTGTAGGGAGCCATATTGTTGTGGCTCAACCTATATTGCAAATCATTCATATGAAATATGTGTACGGAGGCTGGCTTATTGTGGATCCTTCGGGGAAAATCAGTTGCCCTATTATTATGACCCAGGGCAAAACTCAATTTGCACGTTTGTGATTAATATGGGAAAGCAGCAGGACACATGGGCTGGTACAAATCGTTATTCCCTTACGTACTGTGAGTGCATTATAAAGCACTGCATGCGCTAAAAAAGGGGAATTCAAAATACTATGTATAAAATAAAGATAAAAATAAATCAATATAAATGTAAACCCTTCTAATATGCCTATTAATAAGTGGCTAAAATTTGACTCTATCACATTAGAAATCCATAGGCTAGAGTTAACTAATAAGAACAAACCTGACGATCAAACCTCAAAGCAAAAGGATTCAACCATCAATGAAACATCAATGAAACATATTACTGTGCTTTATTGAAGTTTAGGCAAAATATCAAGGAAAAACTATTGAGGAAAGCTCTCCAAAGGTGTCATCCTGTTGCATGACAACGCCTTGTCACACACTGCAGGTGAAACAATGGCAAAACTGACCTCCTTAGGCTTTCAATTGATACCCCATCCACCCTATTCGCCTGACATGTCTCCTTCTGACTATCATCTGTTCCCCAATCTCAAAAAACACTCGTAGCCAACATATATTCTGACTCTCAAGGACCATGCTGGTAGCCTTACCTCATCCTCAAAAGAAATTAATAATATTAAGTGCATGATCCGATTGATGAATTTATGACATCCACCTATCTTGATACCTTAAATCTATCCAAAGTTTCATCTTCCCAACTCACTAATCTTAATGCGTCCCAACTCAGGCAGAAATCCCCACCATTATAAAAGCTTTGGCAAGTGGTAAGGCTCCCGGCTCTGATGGGCATACCCATTTTCATTAAAATTATAAGAGACCCTAACAGAGATCTATAATGTGGATGGGAGGGCCCTACCTTCTCAGAGGGACCCAAGCCTATATAAAATTGATTGCTAAAAATGGTAATGATCTTGGATCCTCAGGCTGAATCTTATCAGCCAATTTCATTGTTGAATGTAGACATAAAAAATTAATGTCCAAAATGGTATTTTACGGTCTCTGATTTGTCCGGCACAAACTGGTTTTATTAACCACTTACGGACCACCCGCCGTCGTTTTAATGTCGGCTGTTTGACAATAAATTCCGGGGTTATGGCTGCTGCTGTATTTTTTTAAACTGCGGGTGTTCCGCTTACCGGAGACAATTGGGTCCTTTCCTGCGAGGCTGGAAGCCGAATGGGGGAAAGATGGCCCCCACTCGGCTCCATAACATTGGATGATGGAAGTGACGCCAAACATCTAATGGTCTTAAAGGGGATTTTTTTTTCATTGCATTTAAGTGTAAATGTGAGATTTGCGGTTTTTTGACCCCAGATTTCACATTAAAGAGGCCCTGTCATGCTTTTTTTCTATTACAAGGGATGTTTACATTCCTTGTAATAGGAATAAAAGTGACCCAATTTTTTTTTTAATTTACAGTGTAAAAATAAAAAGTAAAAGAAAGAAAAAAAAATTTAAAGAGCCTCGTCCCGCCAAGCTCGCGCACAGATGTGCACGCATACGCAAATTGCGCCCACATATGAAAATGGTGTTTAAACCACACATGTGAGATATCGCCGCAATTGTTAAAGCAAGAGCAATAATTCTAGCGAAAGACCTTCTCTGTAACTCAAAACTGGTAACCTGTAGAAATTTTTAAACATCCCCCATGCAGATTTTTAAGTGCCAAAGTTTGTCGCCATTCCACGAGCGGGTGCTTTGAAGCATGATATGTTGGGTATCAATTTACTCGGCGTAACATTATCTTTCACAATATAGAAAAAAATTGGGCTAACTTTACTGTTGTCTTATATGTTAACTCAAAAAATTGTATTTTTTTCCAAAAAAATTGTGCTTGTAAGACCGCTGCACAAATACGGGATGACAAAGTATTGCAACAACTTATTTTATTCTCTAGGGTGTCTGAAAAAAAAACATATAATGTTTGGGTGTTCTAAGTAATTTTCTAGCAAAAAGAACTGATTTTAACTTGTAAACAACAGATCTCAAAAATAGGCTCAGACCTTAAGTGGTTAAAGATAGAACAGCCTCCTCAAAAATTCACAAAGTTTTAATGCTGCCCGAGCACATCCCAGAGAAGATTTGCTATAATCACTTCAGATATAGAGAAGGCCTTCAACAATGTTAGCTTTCAGTGGCTTTCTTTAGTTCTCATAGATTAGACTTCTTGGGCCCATTCACATGCTATATCAATAGTATGTGTACATAACCCACAGCCAGACAACTCTCAGATGTCATCATATTTCACAAAGTGACCAGGCAGGGATATCCACTTTCCCCTTTGTTATTAACCTTGCTCCAGAACCCCTCTACAAATATTTATTTATTACAGGTACTTATATAGTGCCATCAATTTATGGAGCACTTTTTACATTTTTATTATACATGCACATCAGTCCCTGTCCTCAAGAAACTTACAATCTAGTCCTTAAAAAAAAGTCCTTAAAGCGGAGTTCCACTGTATTTTAAGTTTATTAAAAGTCAGCAGCTACAAAAAGTGTAGCTGCTAATTTTTAATTTTTAATAAACAGACACTCACCTGTCTCCCGGTCCAGAGATGCGGCCAGCACGAGCCTTGGATCTCTCCCACTCCCCTCCGCGGCACCGTCATTGGTACTGTGGGCACCCGACCGTGACAGGAATAGGCTTCGTGGCCGGGCGTGCATTGCACATACGTGAGCGGCGCTGCACTTTGTGATTGGTCCCAAATTCTTCTAGGACCTGTCCTGTGTCCCAGAAGACTTCGGGAGGGAGGGGGAAGGAGACGTTCCATTTCCGAACGCCTAAGGCGACCGGAATGGAAGTACCCTAAAAATCGGGTATCTGCACCCCCCTCCTCCCCAAAAGCTCAGTTTCGCCATCAAGAGCTGGGGAGGAGGTCTTAAAGCGGAAGTTACACTTTTGAGTGGAACTCCACTTTAAAGTGTGACATCTTTATATAATCCTGTGTGTTTCGTTATGCTATGTGCCCCAGTCTATGTTTTATAAAAAAAATGCCGTCTATACCTGATTTCAGAGTGCCGCTCAACTGACAGTCCACCTCTTTCCCCTCCCCATCGAACAGCTAGAAAGGGAGGGGCCGAGAATCCCCCGCTGACGTAAGTCGGTAGGAGAGGAGGAGAGGGGTGGCCGGTCACGTGAGCGCCGGATGGCACTCTGAAATCAGGTATAGACGGCTTTTTTATAAAGCACAGAGACTGGGGCACATAGCATACCGAAACACACAAGATTATATGAAACATTAAATGTTATTTCAGCAACAGGAGGGGAGGGGGCAGGCACTGTCATGAGCTGACAGGCAGGGAGGGAGGGGGGGAGGACAGAGGAGGGCAGGAGAGCTGCAGACGATGGAGGCACATAAACTGACCACGGTGTCAGGGTCCACGGTCCATTTACAGGGGAGAGGGCAGAACCAACCAGGTATCTTATCTGTTTAACATGCTTTAAAGGAACAGGATCCATTTTTCTTTTTTTTTTAAGAGTAATAAATACTAACTCACATTCATGCTAGGGCTAATTTAGAAAGAAGACAGTTAACTAACCAGTATGTCATTGGAGTGTGGGGGGAACCCCACACAGGTACAGGGAGAACATGCAAACTCCATGCAGGTAGTGATGTGGCTGAGATTCAAAGAGACAACCCTATTGCTGCTAGGTGGAAGTGCTAGCCACTGCACTGCCCTTATATAAATATCAAAACTCCTATCCATGATTTTAAAATAGGACATAAAAAGCTCCATACAGCACTTTTTGCAGATGATATCCTAATATTTACATCTGACTCCCTTTTGGATATGCAAACCATACCATTAGTACTTTTTGCCTCTACTCAGGTCCATGAATTAACTTCAGCAAGAGTGAGGTTCCTTCCCTAATTCCTTCTAAAGCTTCTTTATTCACCCCCTCCTCTCCTGTCCCTATGGCCAGTCAGTCCATCACTTATTTAGGAATCAGGATTGGAAGGGAACCATTGTCTCTTTTGTATTTGAATTACCCAGCTTTAACTACAAAAAATTGGAGATTTGGAGGCATAGATGGACCTACCCCTATCACTTTTCTGGAAATGCCATTTATTTAAAATGGTTAGTTTTGCAAGTATAAGTATAGGTATACCTGCTACAAATGGTTTCTCTGCTACTTAGAG
>BLSH010159121.1:371832-383494 GCA_018402905.1 Glandirana rugosa
AGGGTCCAGGTGAAGGAGAGGACCGCGGTTCCTCGGTCTTCCTTCAAGTGGAGGGGGGGGGGAGCTGCTTGAAGACCCTGTGCAGTGTCCAGGGTCTTATATTCGGTTCGGTAAGTGTTCGGCGTCGCGCTGAGCGCTTACGCGTGACTCGCGGGTTGAAACTTCGGTTTCGACCCACGGGTGAGAACACTACGACCGTGGCGGCTCCCCTCCCCCTCTTCTCGCTCGGGAGCCTGTCGACGTATCGACCTTGCTCCCTGTCCACTCACCGGGAAAACCATCGACGACTGAAAATTGTCCCACCTTGAGACGAAATTACGAGAGGAACGGACCGAGAGTTCCACCCTGTTAAAAGTCAGCAGCTACCAAAAGGGCCACTCACCTGTCCCTCGTTCCAGCTATGCAGCTGTCCGAGGGCTCGCTCTTCTCCCCCTCCCCTCGGCGGTGCCAGCATCACAAGAGTGGGCACCCAGCTTTGGCTTCAAAGTTGGGCGCTCAGTGCGCATTCGCGAGTCGCGCTGCGGCTTGTGAATGGCTTGGCTTATATTCTGGGACCTGTGACGTGTCCCAGAAGTTCGTCGAGGGGGGGGGGAGGTGAACTTCCTTCTGGCTCCTTGGCGCCAGGAGAGGAAGTGGACCTGGGACCCTGTGAAAACAGGGTCTCTGGTCCCCACCCAAAAAAATGACATGCGAATTAATGCATGTCAGGGGGTTCTCTTGAAGGGGAAGTTACACTTTTGGGTGGAACTCCGCTCTAATCAGAGAAGCAGCCAAGAGGCCCATGGTAACTCTGGAGGAGATGCAGAGATCCACAGCTCAGGTAGGAGAATCTGTCCACAGGACAACTACTAGTCGTGCACTCCACAAATCTGGCCTTTATAGAAGAGTGGCAAGAAGAAAGTCAATGTTGAAAGAAAGCCATAAGAAGTCCCATTTGTAGTTTGTGAGAAGCCATATGGGGGACACAGCAAATGTGTGGAAGAAGGTGTTCTCGTCAGATGAGACCAAAATTGAACTTTTTGGCCTAAAAGCAAAACACTATGTGTGGTGGAAAACTAACACTGCACATCACCCTGAACACACAGCTTTTCTTCAGCAAGGACAGGGAAGCTGGTCAGAGTTGATGGGAAGATGGATGGAGGTAAATACAGGCCAATGTTAGAAAAACTGTTAGAGTCTGCAAAAAGACTTGAGACTGGGGTGGGGGTTCACCTTTCAGCAGGACAACGACCCTAAACATATAGCCAGCGCTCAATGGAATGGTTTAGATCAAAGTATATTCATGTGTTAAAATGGCCCAGTCAAAGTCCAGACTTAAATCCAATTGAGCATCTGTGGCAAGAGTTGAAAATTGCTGTTTACAGACTCTCTCCATCCAATCTGACAGAGCTTGAGCTTGAGCTTAAATACAGCAATCTGCCAGCAGGTGTCAGGAGAGTTTGGGTGGAAGAGTGAGGATGTAGTGAGGAGCTGTGGATCAGGCCTAATCTGGGAGGGGATTCCCCTGTCTGGGGGGGGGGGGGTGAACCCGAGGCCTGGGGCTTGGGTGCAGCCAGGAGCAGGAGTCGGCTCCTGGAGTGGGACAGGAGAAGCAGGAAAGCAGCTGAGGTCTACGTGGAAGGAGACTCTTTAAACAAATCCACCATATAGTCGGTGAGTGGTGGCCCCTGGGAGTTGGATGAGAAGGCTGGGACAGTCTGGAAGTAGAGAGAGCAGTCTGTGGAAACCGGTAGGAGCCAACCAAGGGAAAGGAGAGCCATTAGACTGCAGGACAGACCAGATGGGTCTGGAGGATGGATGGGCTGGGAGTTGTAGTTCATCCAAAAGGCTAGCACCAATGTACTTTGCTACACAAGAGAAGGCTGTCTGGTTTCAGTGAGAAAAACCTACAGCTTTCACCTACAAAGGGTAGTCCTGAGGCCTTGCTGCAGCAGGTCTCACCATGTGCTCGCTGTGGTCAGCACGGTTGATTGCTTTAAAAAAGGCCTGGATTATTTCCTTAATGTAAATAATGTAACTGGATACTAACATTTTTAGGTAAAGTTGATCCAGGGTGAATCCGATTGCCTCTTGGGGAATCAGGAAGGAATTTTTTCCCCCGTTATAGCAAATTGGATCTCGCTTTGCTGGGGTTTTTTGCCTTCCTCTGGATCAACTGTGGGTGAAGGATTGTATATGGGATTATTTGGTTATATATATATATATATATACTTTTTTTTTTTTTGGTTGAACTAGATGGACTTGTGTCTTTTTTCAACCTTACTAACTATGTAACTAACTATGTAACTATGTGGTGAAGAAGAAGTGTCATGGAGGCCTGATAAATTTCCTTTCGGACCGGGAGGACAGGTGTAATGGTCAGCAAGTAGTGTGCTGGAGAGAAGTACGGGAGAAGTGTAATGGTCAGCAAGTAGTGTGCTGGAGGTGAAGAAGTGTATATACTGGAGGTGTGTATAGCATGTCCTATGTTCAATTACTGGGCATCCCACAGTCATCCCTAATCCCTATTAAAGTTCAAACCCCTAAATAAAACAACAAAGCAAAGTACCGGCCTGTTCAGTGACTTTGGATGTGTGGAATACGTGTGACTGAGGGCAGCAGGCGGGTGAACCACAACTTTCAGCCACTCTTAAGGGAGCACATGACTACACAAGGTTTTTGGAACCACATCTCTAGAGGGAAGGTGTACATTTTCTTGATGCGGCAAACAGCTGGATGGACTCCTGTGCAGAAGGAGCACTCATGTTAATACTTACAATTTGTAATACGCAATTCGTAATTCTATGCAAAAAAGTTGTGTTTCATTATTAGGTCTCTGCTGTGTCTGAAACCTTTGAAGCAGTATTGGCGTTAAGACATAGGCCAATATCTTTAACACCCCACCATTTCTTCTGAAAAGCTTATTAATAAAGTAAACCATGTTGTTCTGCCAATAGGGAAATATGATTTGCCTACAATATCCAAATGTTGAAAAAAACCCAAACATTTGTCTGAGAAATGCTCACCCATTACAACAGCAGCAGCAAAAAAAAGGCCTGAAGCTTTAAAAGATGCTTAGGATTGCTCTTCTACAATCTTCTTAGAGTTATCATCAATCCTGCTGTCAGATTTTGATAAACATTCGCGAGGAGAGAAGTAATGATAAAATATCTACAGATTCTCCTTTCCATATTGTTTCCCCAACCAAGGCAGACAAATATTACCTCAAAGGAGACAATTGACATGGGAATGCTTCTGTTAAGCATAATTCTGAAACATCAGGAGATCCTAATAATATATTTAAGTTAAAGCAGTTATACAGTAGATTCAATTTTTTTCTAAAATAATAAACATGATATACTACCTGCTCTGTGCAAAGATATTGCACAGAGCAGCCCTGAATCTGTTCTGGTGGGGTCCCCCGAAGGCACTTTTGGCTCCTCCTCTTCTGCTTGTACCACCATAGGACGTCGCTTGCTATGAAGGTGCATGTTAGGGCTGGCTCCCAACCTGGGCTGTGTGTCCATAAACACCCAAAGGAAGGGTCAACCCCGAACCGCCCCCACTACTTCCTCACAGGTTGTTTTGAATGACTGCAGAAGGAGCCAATGGCCCCTGCTGCGATCTCTCCGTCCTGTAGGGGAAAGAGATAGACCAGCGCTGTTGCTGATGGGCACAGCACTGGATTGAAAGAGGACTCGGCTAAGTGTAAGGGGGGTGAGTGGGCAATGCAAGTGCTGGGACATTTTTTTTTACCTTAAAGTGATTCTAAAGGTTCAGATTTTTTAAAATTTTGCACAGCGCAGCCTCAATCCTCCTCTTCTGGGGTGTCCTGTCTCCTACTCTTCATCGGGTGTCTCCATGGAAAGCCGCACTCCATTGACACAGACAGTGGGACTCGCCCCCCCCCCACCCGTCACTGTATTTGATTGATAGCAGTGGGAGCCAATGGCAGCAGCAAACAAGGTTTTTCACCTTAATGCATAGAATACATTTAAATGTTTGTAAAGTTTCCTTTTTTTTTTAAATAACAAACATGTTATACTTACCTCCTCTGTGCAGTTGGTTTTGTACAGAGCAGCCCAGATTCTCCTCTTCTTGGTCCCCCTTTGCTGCTCCTGGCCCCTCCCACCTATCGAGTGCCCTCTCAGCCAGCAGCTTTCTATGGGGGCACCCAAGCCGAGTCAAAACTCCGTGTATAGAATGCATTAAGATAAAAAAAACTTCTGCCTTTACAACCCCTTTAACTACTTCAATACAGATCACTTTTACCCCCTTCCTGTCCAGGCCATTTTTCAGCTTTCAGCGCTTTCGCACTTTGAATGACAATTGCGCAGCCATGCAACACAAATAAAGCTTTTTTTGGTGGTATTTAATCACCGCTGGTTTTTTTATTTTTTACTTAAAAAGATTGACAAGACCAACATTTTTTTTAAAAATAAGTTTTTCTTAGTTTCTGTCAGTAAATTTTGAAATAAGTAATTTTCTCCTTCATTGATATGCGCTGATGAAGCTGCACTGATGGACACTGATAGGCTGCACTGATGGGCACTGATTAGGTGGCACTGATGAGGAGACACTAATATGCCGCACTGATGGGCATTGATAGGTGGCACTGATAAGCACTGATAGGCAGCACTGGGGGGCACTGATAGGTGTCACTGGTAGATGGCACTGGTGGGCAATGATGAATGGCACTGATAGATGGCATGGATAGGCAGCACTCATGGGCACTGATGGGCGGCACTGATGTGCATTGATGGGCAGCACTGATGAGCAGGCACTGAAAGACTGCACTGACTGACATCACTAATGGGCACTGATTGGTATCACTGATGGGCACTGATTGGTGGCACTGATGGGCACTGATTGGTGGCACTAATTGCCACTGCTGGGGCTTTCCTTTAATCGGGGCACTGGTTACCTGTCCTGGTGTCCCCTGCAAGGAAATACTGCTGATCGGCATTCCTCGCCACATACTCTGTCAGTGTGAGGCAAGGAGAGCCAATTAATGGCACTTCCGCATTTACATGTGACCAGCTGTGATTGGGCACAGCCGATCACATGGTTAAAGAGCCGTGTCATCGTCTCTTTACAGAGATAGGGGTCGCGCCGCGTGGCACTGATATGTCGCACTGATGAGCACTGATAGGCAGCACTGGTGGGCACTGATAGGTGGCACTTGTGGCCACTGATAGACGGCACTTGTGGGCAATGATGAGTGGCACTGGTGGGCACTGATAGACGGCATGGATAGGCAACATGCATGGGCACTGATGGACGGCACTGATGGGCATTGATGGGCAGCACTGATGAGCAGGCACTGATGGGCACTGAAAGGCTGCACTGACTGACATCACTAATGGACACTTATTGGTATCACTTATGGGCACTGATTGGTGGCACTAATGGCCACTGCTGGAGCTTTCCTTTAATCAGGACACTGATGATCAGTGCCCTGGTTACCTGTCCTGGTGTCCCTTGCGAGGAGATACTGCTGATCGGCACTCCTCGCCACATACTCTGTCAGTGTGAGGCAAGGAGAGACAATTAATGACACTTCCGCATTTACATGTGACTGGCTGTGATTGGGCACAGCCGATCACATGGTTAAAGAGCCGTGTCATCGTCTCTTTACAGAGATCGGGGTCGCGCCGTGTCCTAGGAACACAGCGCAGCCATGATCGCCGCGCTGCGTGCCCCTGCGGGTGTGCGAGAGCAGCCATTCTGGGGTGCCATCATATGATGTCCTTCTAGAACGAGAGCCGCGATGCTCCTGCGTCATTTGATAGTGGGCGGGTGGCAATTGGTTAAAGTGAAAAACTTTCAGACTTTACAACCCCTTTAATACAGGGAATGCATTAAGGTAAAAAATGTTTTACCTTTAATGATAAATTTGTACTAACAGATGAAATAGTGGTTTGAGTCACTGAATGACTAATAGTCACATTAGTTGAAGGTCAATTAAACTGAGATAACCCTAAAGGGGCATTGGACAACAGAGAGTAACCCAATCAGGTGAAATGTTAGGTAGAGAGACAGCTAGTAGAAGGTGAAACTTCTGTAAGTAACAAAATAACATAAGATTAAAGTAACAGTAGTAGCTATAGCCATAGGCGTGTGCACAGGGTGTGCTGCATGTGTATGGGCACACCCTAATGACCCTGTGTGCCACTGGCTCCATGGGGCCTGGGCATTTTTACAGTATTATCACTCCAAACTGAACAGGCATTAGGTTTCTGAGACAATGAAAATTTGATCCATATTTCCCAAAAATGTAAATGAAAATTCTCACCCAAAGCTGTACTCAAACCAGGAAGGCCACTTTCACATGGACGTTCTGTTCAGGTCTGCCTGTCCGTTTTTTTCAGGCGGACCTGAACGGAGCCTCCTTGCAGCCCTATGGAGCAACGGATGTCAGCGGAGACATGTCCGCTGACACCCGTCGCTCTCTGATCAGCTCCAGACCCGTAAAGTCTGACGGATGGAAACACCATTTTTCCATCCATCTGCGGATCGGATGACAACAGACAGACGAACAGATCCATTGTCATCCAATTTGCTATAGGGGAGAGCGGGGGCTCTGATGGATCCGTCTCTGCACAGAGAGCAGAGACGGATCTGTCATCCGTCGGCTCAGCGGGGATCAGCAGAGCTAAACGGAGCCCGCTGATGGAACAGCCATGTGAAACCAGCCTTACTGTGCTTTAATGTAAGCCTAGAAGCAGCTAAAGTTTGTGCTGAGTGAAGCCTGCAAGCTTGTAACTCTGTGGGTAGACCGTTGTTCTCCGTTTGAACTCTGATAGGAGAGGTAATATTTTCTGCGCTTTTCTCCTTTATGCAGCATCAACATGCCCACAGTGTTCAGTTGCAATAACGGCCTACCCAGATAGAAGAACAGTTGCAGGTAGATCCAAAGCAATTTATCCGCATGGATATAGAGGCACCAAAATATGTTGAGAAGCTCTATTTTTGAGGCACTGCTTGAAGCAGTATTAGACCCAAAAGCAAACATTTATATTACAGCTTACCAATTCTTAGATGTGATGGCTGCATTAGGTTTTTTTTAGTTTTTCTTTCTTTTATTTTCACCTGTAGACCCAACCAGTAAGTGCGTTTTTCTACAGAACAAATTGTTCTGCAGTAGCAGTTAGAGGGTTGAGACAAACCATTTACAAATGACAGGGGTGCTTACAATGATCTTTTATTTATGTAAAACCTTTATCTTGAAAGGTACACAACTATTGCTGTAACTGCTTAAAAAGTGTTAACTGGACTTTGGCTACAATTTGTTAGTGTATCTAAATCTGCCAGTACATCAAACACTACCCTTCCCACAGACTGACAGTTTTCCTGTCCAAGGTGTTTCTGTTGCTCCTTCACCTAGAGTGTAGGCACTCCAATACAGGAGGTGTCTTACTGGCCAGATAACCAGATGCAAACAGAGGGAAGAAAACCTAATACTGAAAACGAATGCAGCCACCACATTTAATGATTAATAAGTTGCAATATACTACATTTAGTTTTTGGGTATAATACCACTTTAATCACCTCAGTACTGGGCACTTTCATCCCCTTCCTGTCCAGGCCATTTTTCAGCTTTCAGCGCTGTTCACGCAACGCTATACCCAAATTAATTTTCACACAAATAGAGCTTTCTTTTGGTGGTATTTAATCAGTGCTGGGTTTTTTATTTTTACTAAAAAAAAGAAAAAAGACCAAAAATTTTGAAAAAAACATTTTTTTCTTAGTTTCTGTCAGTACATTTTGTGAATAAGTAATTTTTCTCCTTCACTGATGTGCGCTGAGGAGGCGGCACTGATGGGCACCGATAGCTGCACTGATGGGCACTGATGAGGAGGCACTATTATCCCGCACTGATGGGCACTGATAGGCGGCACCAATGAGCACTAATAGGCGGCACTGGTGGGCACTAATAGGCAGCACAGATAGGCGGCACTGATGGGCGCTGATGGCGGCATTGATGGGCACTGATGGGTGGCACTGATGGGCACTAAAAGGCAGCACTGACTGTCACCATTAATGGGCACTGATTTGTGTCACTGATGGGCACTAATTTGTGTCACTAATGGGCACTGAATGGTGGCACTCATGGGCATTGATTGGTGGCACTTCTGGTGCTTTACTGTAATCAGGGCACTGATTACATGCCCTGTTCTCCCCTGTGAGGAGATGCCGTGGATCGGCTCTCCTCACCGCACACTCTGTCAGTGTGAGGCAATGAGAGCTGATTAACTGGATTTTCCTGTATTTACATGTGACCGGCTGTGATTGGGCACAACCGATCACAGAGATCAGGGTGGCACCGTGTCCTAGCAAGCCTAGGCATGGCCATGATCGCCACACTGCGTGCCCCGCGTGTGCTTGGAAGCGGCCGTTTGGGTGCGCCGTCATATGACATCCACCCAGAACGAGAGCTGAAATAAGGCTTACCTATAGGTACTGTAAATATTTACTAAACGTGCGCCGTTTAGGAGATATTTACTGTATTCTGCACCGATGATGTCATCAGAGCATGCTCTCTGAAGGAACGGGTAGTCACACAGCTGAAGTCCGCAGGCCCGGAAGGAAGACGGATGAAGATAGATGCGGTCTGCAGCGGGGACAGCGGGGGCTTCGTTTGCACGTAGGTGTAACACAAAATGTGCTAGTATGTGATTCATACTAGCACATTATGCCTTTACTTTGCAGAGAAGAATAAAGGAAGGAAAATCTATCAGGGTTTACTTCCTCTTTAAGTTATTACTTGCCTCCTGAACTCCTCTGTTTTTAAAGTTAACTCTGCAGAAGGTCCTCCATCTTCTTGCAAGCAAACAGGGAGCTTCTTTTAAGGTCTGTCAATAGACTCTGACAGAATCCTCTGGGGCACTGTTGCCAGGCATCCATATTTTCAAGGATATTTAGTAAAATAACATCTGATTTCTCTTGTCCGTGAAAGTCTGTAGATGGGAGAACTGTCCATGAATATGCCAGCTGACAGTGACTGTTAATTTCCATTTACCCCTGGGGCCTGCCGCTGTCACTGATAGTGGGTGGTTGCTAGGACCTCCTGTCAGCCTAGCAACTAATCATGTGCTTGACCCACCCCCCAGCCCCACAGTGCCTCCACAATGCCTCTACTACATCTCCAGACTTCCACCCGACTCTCTCCTCCCGACTGACCCAGCCCAGAGTATATAAGAAGACCTGCCCCCTGCCAATCCAGATTGGGGATTGGTCAGGGCTTCCTATGACACTCCAAATGATGACACCTTTTGTCTCACCTTCACTGTGGAAAGTTCCAGTGCTATCCAGTAGAAGGTAGGAGGGTTTAGCGACCTCATCTGTTGGGCAGCCATAGTCCTTCCTGAGCCACTCCTCAAGCCCAGATCAAAACACTCAGGCCTGTTCTTACACTCAGGCCTGACTAAATTTTACCTCACCTAGCAAAACCCTGCTAGAAAAACGCACCTACTCTATGGGGGCACTACACCTAGTTTCCAAAAGACAAACAATTGACCACACAATGATACAGCTACAACTTTGGGATAAGAATGCCACTGGACATTTGTCCATAAAACAGGAGCCCTTACTCCCTATAGCTTTCTCTGATTCCACAGGGGTCTTAAGTTTTAAGAAAGGCTGGAGTTGTCACCTACTTTTTTGAGGGCAATTGCCTAAACTGTCCTAACCAGCTACCTAATTAATAACAATGCCAACAGTCATTGATTAGGTAGGACTAGAGTTGCCTTTAAACCCGAACGCATATGAATTACACAGGTTCTGAGGCTGATTTAATGCAGATAAGGCACCAAGTGAGTTTAATTACCACCTTAATCAGCCACAGAGCCTGTGTAATTAATATGTGTTCTGGTTTAAAGGGATGAGGTGGCAACCCTAGGTAGGACCCACTTTATCAGATTTCCTCCCATACAACCTTGACCTTTTGTCTCCCATTTCATAGGTTTTAAGTTTGGGGAGTTTTAAAGATCAGGTTCCCACTTCAGCTTCAAACAGTCATGGATTCACAGCTGCTGGCACCATAGTCCTTTCTTCCCCCTCTAACTGTTTCTTTGGGATATCTTAAACAGGTCCCAGGGCACCAGGGTATATTCAGTTCTTATTTGATCCTTTTTGCAAAGGAAAACTGCAGACTGCAGAGATAACAGATGGCACTGCATTACAGTACAGTGTACACCAACCAATAATCATACAACAAAAAGGCTAAAAACAACAGGGCTAATATTAAAGTTTGTATGTTTGTACGTTTTTAATATTCCTTCGAGAAACAATACTTATTGTTTATACTGTATTAATATACATATTTGTGATGCCCATTTAAAACCAAAATTCTTCAAAGATCAGGGTCTTCTTCTATTGCAGCTTTTCAATATAATGGAAGCAGCAGAAGGAAGGGAGGCATATAGCATGTTACAGCAAATTTAAAAGGAGAATATTCTGGAAGACACAGATATTTAAACATGAGTAAAAAGTTGTATACATACTGTATATTAAATGATATGCTTTTTTAATTAACTGACTGTTTTCTATAATACAAGGAGAAAAGCGAAGGTTGTGGGATAATGAAATATAAAAAAAAAAAGAAATAACAACATGCTAAATAATAAAAATACCAAATAAAAAGAAATACTAATAAAATGTTCTGTATGCTTTTTGGCCACTTGAGGTCACTATCTTACCATGTAATGATGGCTGCATGTTGCTTTACTCTTTGCCTTGACTTCTTGTGGAAAAAAAAAAGGTTATTGCTGTTTCAAAATATTACAATAGTTTCTTCCCCATGCACAGCTAAATTATTACACATATCTGTTAATTTTACATTCATCCTTTATCCTGCTTAACTTCAAAGCATTGGTCCCCATAGTTACATTTGATACCTTTGCTTAATTGTGTACATTTAAAGGATCAAAAGCTTGCCATGATAATAATGCTAACCCGATGTCCTTTGATTTAATTATAATTAAGTAATTAAAGGAAATGCAATTATGATTCAACATTTGCAACTTAAGAAGCCTATTATATGTAAATAATAGATAATTGAAATTTGTGTGGCTTTATTAAGAAAAACTTTATCTTATTTGCTCTTCTGCTTAATGACTGTAACAATAAAGTCACCTTTGGGAACACACTTTTATAATTTCTCAATCAACGAAGAAGATTGTAGATATTTGAGCTTGACATTATTCTGTGTGCCTTTTTAGTAATGATATAACTTTTTATGCAGTAAAATATCAAAGATTGCTAAAGAGTTTTTTTCCACTTTGAAGGAGAAAGTGGATAACTTGTTCAGGTGAACAACCAAATGGCAGTGGTTTCCTTGCTCAGATCTCCACCAATCTGTTATTTTAAAAGAACTGCTAAGCACCTTTAACGTGTATTTAAACCCTAAAAATACCTCTTATTTGTTCACTTTTGATTTGTTAAGTGCATCATTAAATGTATTTTGTTTTACTTGTCTGAGAAGTGTAAACATGCTAATACTTGTTGATCCTGCCAGAAATGTCATAGATGTCCTGTGCACACTTCCTGCGTTGTCTTAAAGAGGATCTTCACCCTGTACACAAAAATTCAGCAGCTACAAATACTGTAAACACACACTTACCTGTCCCAGGATCAGTCCTCACCCAACTAAACTCTTTGCCATTCTGCATCTTAATTGTGG
>BLSH010159121.1:404611-415269 GCA_018402905.1 Glandirana rugosa
CCTTCGTAGTTTTGAATAAGAAAATCGTGTGTCACCAGTGTCTGGTAGAAAAACGTCGTCGTTAATTTTGTCATTTCACCCCTCAACAGTTGATTATTTTCATTTCAATAATGATTAATGATGAATAGTAAATATTGGTAATTCTGTGATGCTAAATTAATCAGAAAACAAATCTATTTAAATCTGACTATTGACTGGAACATAATTATGCAGCAGAAATATTATTGAGGTCATAGATTCAGAAAATCACATATTCATGGCATAGAAACATGAATAAACAACAGATTCTAAGACTAAATGTGGTATATTGGGAGAATGACTGAATATTCTGCTGATTATTAGTTGACAACTCCCCACTTTACTGTTTTAATTGCTGCTGCAAAAAGATGGTCTGTGACCACTGTGTGCTAAAAGAATAAGTTTTGATGCTTCCAACAGTTCTGCCAGCTTGCAACCACCAATGTCAGCAGTATACCTTCACTATCAAACCAAATTACCACTACCCCATCTCTTTTCCTTACTTTGACCACTATCAGAATTGTAAGCAACATGCAAAGATCAAGGAAGATCGAAACACAGAAAGTGCAAAAAATCAAAAGGCTTTTTTTTTTCCCTACAAAGTAACTTATTCTAACAATATGAAAAAGAAATAATTGGCATAAACTTTAATTAGGGATCTTCAATTTCTTGGTCTACCACAGATCATAAATACATTCCTTAAAATTCCACATCTGTTCATTATAAATATGATTGCGTTTTAGAGTTTTTTTTTAGTTCTAGCACTAAAGGAAATGCGTGAGCTACAACTTCACATGGTACTGATGCGTTACTGAGATCCAACATAAAACCTGAGAGAGGGCTTAGCCTCAGAAAGGTCTTTTGCTGTGCTGGTGCCAGAGCTGGAGAGACCTATTGCTTATGCATGCCTACACCAGAAAGAACTAAACCTTGTGGGTGCCTAAATGTGAAGACAGAGTCACTGGGGACACCAGACTGCCAAGCGTTCTGGACCAGATCCATTAGGTACCAGGAGAAGTGAGCAGAACCACCTGTGCTTATCCCCTTACTGCCCACAGTTAATGCCAGTAGAGACTGACTTTACTTAGCAGCCTCACAGTCATACACTGAATACAGTTTAAAGAGACAATAAAATGCACACTGCCATACAGATGGGCCCCATCGTCAGCCAGCTTAAATTTGTTCATCAGGCACCAGGGGTACCCTTCTCAGGAATGTGTACACCCACCCACTCTAAGGGTATATGGTTGGACTACACTCAGGGACACTTAGTTATTTCCAAGAGTTGCAGTGAAACTTTTCTTTCTGTCATACATGCTTTTCACAGCTGATGTTGTTTTTATCAATGCAGTGTATACCAGTTTTTGGTTAGGGTTATTGTAGTCAGTACTCTTTTTTCCTGCATTTTACAGAAAGTTGAACTTAGCCCTTAAAATTTTCTAAATGCTGGCTACGTTTACACTGTCACCTGTGGTCTCGAAATTCTTGTAGTAAAACTCCTGCCTGTACTCTTTGTCTGTAGTACATTTCAGCCAATTCTCACTCATTAAAATGTCAATTTTGCATTGCTGTATCATCTGTGGGATCTTAATTCTTAATAAAACTAGATAGAAATTGGACAGTGGCATAACCGTTTTGTGAGTCAGGATAGCCAGAGCGAGCTACTGCCCAGTCAAACTGGGCTTGTTACTGTTTGATGTACACTGTTGCTGAGACTGTTTGTGAAAATCATACTGTTCCGCAACCCCATATGAAGCTTTAGGGCATCCCCCTAGCATATTATTGAAAGAATTTGGCCATTTAATTTTCTTCTCTGAAAGTCACACCCTCATCTTGCTGTACAGTATTTTTTTTTGCAGTGGTACATGTCCCTTATGGTAGTGCCCAACTTCCATAAGTGGACCTCCAGATAATATGGTCATGACCATATCTGGTTAAAACCATCACCTAGGAACCCTAATTTCTGTTATGGGGTGACAACTGTCTACCAGTTATGCTGGAGGCATTGTAGCTCTGTCACAGGAACCTGTAATGGAGACTACAAATGGCCATGCTGACAGGCGATGTGCAAGGATAGTTGACTGCCACTATCAGCAATGAAATGGAATAAAAATGGCTGAAAAAACAAATGAAGACAATTGTTTTATGATAAATGCTGATAGAGCAAACTGCTACTTTAAAGCTGAACTCCTGAGATAAGCATATATTACCTACAGTAAATACATTTGTATACTTGGATCTCGGTGTGCTTTGTATATTTCTTTTAGACCTATGAAGTAATCCATCATAAACTTTGCTTTTGTGCAGGAGCTTCCTGTAATAAGGACAAGACACTGCTCGAGTCTCTCTCCTTGTACAGGGTGACTGGTCTTGTATCTGCCCCTTCTTGTAGTTTTCTACATGCAGTCTGTATTGGGTGTGCCTGCTGCGTCCCTCTCATGGCTCTGCTCTCTATACAGGTTATGTGTAGCATATTGATTAAAGCCACAGCTACTGTTCAATGTAATAACTGGATTTGGAAAGGCATTTTGTATACACAATGTGGGGTTGAATCCTTTGCGGCTATTGAGGATCATATTTTAATGAAAGTTTTTATGCCTGGTGTTTGGCTTTAAATAATACAGCTCATTCAGCAGCAGCAACTAACATGGGTGGCAGACATAACTAGACAGGTAATATATATGGTGCTGTGAAAGGCAGGTGTGAAAGTAGCAGTGGGTCTGATATTATTCACTGCATGCAGATGTATTCATTTCACCCAGAGTTTGCCAAGAATTATTGAGTATTCAGGATTCATTTTGACAGGGGTTAGTATTTTGTAGGTCTTAGGGTGCCTCAACCATCTGGTTGTGTAGCTTGCTAATATCCTAATTTAGATTCCATGGTGTTAAAAAAATTACTGTTTTCATAGTGAGCATCTAAAAGTGTGGCATCCAAGCAGTCATCTCTCTTTTCCAGCAAAAGCAGAATAATATATATATATATATATATATATATATATATTTTTTTTTTTTAAATTTCACTAGTATTTGAGAAATGTACACTGCATACAAGAATGCCCAGCAAGGTGAAGTCTGATAATGCTGATGGGTATGAGCAAGCAATTTTTCCAGATGAGAAGGATGCTTGCAAGTAGGCATCTGTCTAGCATTATATGCAGGCCGCACTGACAGCATTGTGTTGCTGCAATAATTTTATGTATCAAAAGGCACAACCAGGTCTGGTTGTAGGACAATTTGTCTACAATTTGTCCACAGAGTCTAGGAGCTCTAAAGAAAAGAAAACTATTTTCAGGTCTCCAAAGTATCACAAATCTCCGCCTTGGTAAAATCAGTATGCTATAAGTTAAATCTTAATTTTGGGAGAACGATTTGGTCTTTTTTGATTCACGATTTATATTGTCAGACACCTATTTTGTAAATAATGCTATCTTGGGATTCCTCATCTTTAGCAGGCACTAGGTACTGGGTGATAGATAACAAAATATCAGGATGAAAAGACATATTTAAAGCTGTACAGCAATCTAATAGTCTAGTTGACAGAGACAAGCCACTCCTCTATTCACCCAGTGATTTGGAGGTTTATCTGTTGCCAAGTTGAAACTAAGAACATAGTTTGTAGAGTGTCCAGTTGTGGAAAGCTCTCCACGTCGAGCGCTGGTCTTGTAAACTGTAGAGAAGGAAACATAATTGAAATAACTCTAACATGACTGTAGTGGTCATAGGTTATAGGCATGCTAGGGATTTCAAAGTTTTACTGCAAGTAAAAATAAAAAACATTTATATTGTGAAAGTATAACAAAACCCAATGCTGGAACTGCTTCCATCCACTTCTCTTGCTTCATAACACTAAGGGGCCCATTTATAAAAAAAACTTGCTTTGCAAATGCCTCAACATTTATCCAAGCACAACTAATAAAACCTGTAACGTTCATAATATGTGTGTAATAGGTTCCTTGTTACCTTTCACTGGGTGAATGTAACATTAAGTCCTATAAGAAAAATAGCTAGAACATTTGACCATGAGAGTTAAAGCGGAGTTCCACCCATGTAAAAGTCAGCAGCTACAAAAAGTGTAGCTGCTGAATTTTAACAATCGGCCACTCACCTGTCCCTTGCTCCAGCAATGCGGTCTCCCGAGGGCTCGCTCTTTGCTCCTCCACTCAGCGATGCCGGCATCATAACTGCAGGCACCCGGCTTTGGCTTCAAAGCCGGGCGCGCACTGTGCATGTGCGAGTTGTACTGTGCCTTGTGACTGGCCGGTGTATCTTCTGGGACATGTGACGTGTCCCAGAAGATCACAGAGAGGGAGGGGGGAAGGTGGACTCCAGGGCAGGAAGTGGAACTGGGAACCTGTGAAAACAGGGTCCCTGGTCACCTCCCAAAAAAAGACATGCCAATTGTGGCATGTCGGGGGGTCACCTTCCTTTAAAGCGGAAGTTCCACTTTTGGGTGGAACTCCGCTTTAACAATTACCAACAGAGAAACTAGCCTAACACCATAGGTTATGAACATTGAATCAGCAGGAAAAACATGATGAGGAAGACTAACACACTGGGGTTGATTTACTAAAGCTGGAGAGTGCAATCAACGGTGTAGCTTTGCATGCTAGCCAAGCAGCTTCTAACCTCAGCTTGTTCAATCAAGCTTTGACAATAAAACCTTGAAGCTGTTTGGTTTCTGGGTGGAGCTGCACCAAATTTTGCACTTTCAAGCTTTAGTAAATCAACCCCACTGTGTACATTTTATGAAGAATCCTGTGTGAATGAAAGAAGAATGGGTTTTTGGCCTAGCAAAGCTGTAGCTGCAGCGTGAAGTGAAACATTTTGCAGTGCTATTATTACCCTGCATAATTTGACAGCTTCCTGCTGGTTGTTAAGGAGCTGACACCTGCCGGTGCCCTAACAACCCGTGACTCATGCTTGCCTGGCATATTCAGGTATTAGCCAGGGATTCACATCTGACAGATGAATGTAAAAACCATAGGGGATAGTGTAAAAAAAACAACAGTGTGAGGTCCCCACAAAGATTCACACTAGGTCTTTTAAGTCTGGTGTGGGTTTTAGGTGGGACCCCCAGAGAGAATGGCATTGAGTCCCCCTCAAATTCTATACCAGACCCTTCAAGTCTGGTATGGATTTTAAGGGGGGCCTCATGTAAAAAACAAGAAAAACACGTGTGAGGTGCCTCTTTTAACCCCTATAGTATATAAAAAAAGCATGAGATCCCCCCTATAAGTTTATACCAGACCCTTGGTATAGGGCCTATACCAAGGGTCTGGTATAAATTTATAGGGGGGATCTCATGCTTTTTTTCTTGATTTTTGTGTAAAATTATAGCTTAAAATCCATACCAGAATCAAAGTGTCTGCTATGGAATTTGGGGGGACCCCATGCCATTTTTTGACAGGTTCCTCTTTTTCTTTTTGTTTTTTTTCCCACACTATTCCCACTGTTGGTTTACATTCACTTGTCAGTCAGGATTTCCCTGCTGACAGCTGAATGTCTCAGCTGGGGATGAGGCAGTTTCTGGTTCCCTAACAACCACGAGGAAGCTGTCACATTTAACAGTGGTAATAATACCACTGAAAAAATATTTCTGCTTCACACTGCAGCTAGAGGTTCATTTGGCTGAGCACCCATTCGTTTGGCCATTTGCAAAAGATTCTCCATAGATTGTACACATTGTAAAGGTCTCGCTCATATTATTTCCCCTGCTAGTTGAATGTTCTTAGCCCATAATGTTTAAGTTATTTTCTCTTTTGGTGAATGGTAACTTTCCTGGTCGAATGTTCTTACAGCTATTTTACTTTTGAATAGAATGTTAAGGAATGTTACACCTGGTGAAATGCAACAAGGAAACTATTACACACATATTACAAACATTACATTGTTATTCTTTACATTTACATGAATGTTGAGACATTTGCAAAGCAAATTCTTTATAATTAGATATCATCCAGTTTATTTTTTCTTGTACACATTTTTTTAGTTTTTGATAACTTATGAAAAAGTTAGAACCTCTTTCTGAACTCTCTCAAACTTGCTAAATTACTCACAGTGCCGCTTTGAGCACCCGTGTCTCAGTTGGGAAGTTTCCCTTACTTCCTATGTAGTAACGAGGTTAGAAAATGAAAAAACTAGTGGGGCAGGCACAAATAAAAATGTCACAGATGTTTTAACCCTTTCCTATTATATCCAAAACAGGAAAAAAAATGAAAGTTCAGAATACAGTTCATCTTAATTAGCTGGTATTAAATATCCAGCCTAAAATGAAGTAAACAAATGTAACAATCTAGTTTAAATGCATTTGAAATAAATCTGTATGTACCTATCCTGGGTTGTACATATTAAAAACACTAAATGTACCTGGGCATCGATAAAAGGAATCCATTTTGTCCACCTTTTCTCCAGGAATAAGCCATATCTTTTGCAGCTTGTAAAGGAAAGTTCTCAGCAGGGTAATATTAATGTTGATATACACCATAATAAACTGTGCAGGTTAAATGTGCACCATAACAGTGATAATATGAGTCAGAGTGTATAAATGTGGTCAATTATGTACTAAATCAGCTGCAACACCATGAACTCATGACAATAAATCCGTTAATCTGTATTTAGCAGAAAGGTTTGTATGCTGTAGCAAATGGTAAAATATGTGGTACACACATTAAATTATAACATTTATTAACTCTTTATGTTTGCTAACCTAAAATATTTGAATAAAGGGTTTTTCATGTTAAATCAGAACTCCAGCCAAAAATAACAAGATAAAACTGAATAGCACATTAAAGTGGTTTTAAACCGCTGGACGTTTTTTTTTTTTACCCTGCAAGGTAAAGCCATAATGTGCTAGTATGCATGTTAAACTTACCTTAAAACGAAGCCCTTCCGCGCTGAGATGTCAGAGCTGGAGGTCACTTCCATCTTCACCCATCTTGCTTCCGGGTTCGCGGACTCTGGCTGTGTGACCGTTCGGGGCCCCGATGATGTAACTCCCATGCATGCTCGCGGGAGCCGCCGGTCAGGGCACAGGGCTCTGAAGGAACGGCACAGGCGCCGTTCCTTCAGCGCGCATGTGCCAGTGATGTCACTTGCTGCATGTACAGCAAATATCTCCTAAACCAGATTTTGGTGCAATATTCACCTTCAATCTAGACTTTTACCCCACAGTACTTTTTTCTGCCACTAGATGTCCTTGATCTGATGGTCAGCACCATTCCATCCACTACCTCTGAGCCAGGGTTGTCAAGGACTCACCTAAGCCTGTTGCTGCAAGCAGCACAGTGATGAGTTCATCTCTCTTTCATTTTGCTTTCTCCTACTATCAGCATGCTTCTTTTCAGCTTATGAACTTATAGGGTGGAATTCAATAAAATTGCTGCGCCACTTTTTTAGAGTTATCCCTCTTGTTACCTTATTGCACAAAATTCATTAAGCATTTGCAACACCTTTGGTTCTGACATCGATCCACTTTTACATTGTGTTGCATTAAATGCATCGCTTTCACATTGCGTCGCATTGAATGCGCCAAATGTAAAAGTGGAGGTAATTAAGATAAGCTCACTTTTGGCGAGCAGAGAGAAAAACTGTCTCAGACAGATTTTGAGGAAGTGTTTCTAAAACGTGGTGCAGCATGAGCCAAATTCAAGTACAAGATCTGCATCGCATACTAGCCCATTACGTGACACTTACCTGCAATCAAACCGGCCGCAATTATTCAAGGCTCATGGCTCCAGGGGAAAAAGGAACTGCACAGTGTATCCAGGTGGGTGCTTGCCCTGGCTCGCAACCGCACATGCAGGAGAGAAGGAAACGTCCTTTATTGAGTCATCCCATAAAGCATCACAGGACCAGAATGCATATGGTATCCGAAACCATGACAGCCCCTCTTCCTTCCAGGGCCGTGGACTCCGGCTCTGTGACTGGCCGGAGTCGCGTGACATCACTCCTGCCCATGCACTGGGCAGGAGCTGACATTCATGGCACAATGCTAGTGAAGAAATGGCACATTGGGCTGTCTCTTCCCTGAGCATGCGCCGATGACGTCGGCGCAAGTGTATACAGTGAATATCTCCTAAACTCTGCAAGTTTAGGAGATATTCACGGTACCTACAGGTAAGCCTTATTATAGGCTTACCTGTAGGCTAAAGTGGTTGTAAAGTATTTACAACCACTTTAACCACTTCCCGCCTGCTCTATTAACAATTGATGGCGGGGCGGGGGGTTCATTATCCTGACTGGACTTCTATTGACATCCTCAGGACAAGCCGCTAGCACACGCCCGTGCCCGCGGGAGCATGCATCGGGGCAATCGTGCAACGGCTCGTGTCCGCCGGACACGGGCCGTCACAGATCACGGTAAACAGCCAGTTAAATTGGCTGTTTACCGTACAATCGGCTGTGTATAAACACAGCCGATCAAAAGTACATCCGGGAAGTGGCAGCGCGCTGCAGGAGACTCCAGTACGCGCCTCCAGAGGCGCGCCCACGTGATCGGGGGGAGCGGGTGTCCCTTGGACACAGCACTTCCCGGATCTGAAAACAGCCAATAAAATTGGCTTTTTACCATGTGACCGGCTGTGTCCAATCACAGCCGGTCACTAATGTAAACAAAAAAACTGTCACTATGTGATCCCTGCATTTTCTCCTCACACACCGATCGTGTGAGGAGAGAGCAGCGCAGGGATCAATCAGTGAGTTATTCAGTGTCTGTCAGTACTGTATTGTGCACAACACACAACCCCCCCAATAAAAAGGACCTGTCACCAGTACCATCTGGATCTGTCAACAGCCCATCTGTCATACAGGCCCACAAGTACCGTCATCGGTACTGCAACCGGTACCGCCACACAGGCCAGACACCAGTACCACCACCGGTACCACTAAACAGATCCGCTACTAGAATTGAGCGAACCCGGACTGTAAAATTCGGGTCCGTACCGGACTTTGGGGTGTCCGTTCCCCGAACCCGATCTCGGACATTAAAAAAAAAGTCCAGGATCGGGTTCGGTATTCGGGTATTTTTGGCGCCTTTTCTATAGCTGCTGGGCAGCCAATCAACAAGCTTTTCACTAGTTTGCCCTTAGAAGCCATCACAGTAATGCCTACTAATGGCATGGCTGTGATTGGCCAGTGCACCATGTGACACAGCCTCTATATGGGGCTGGAGTCACGTAGCGCCGCGTGTCAGATTGTCTCAGACTAGAGTAGGGAGAGCTTCATGCCACTGCTGTGAGGGAAAGATTAGCGTTCACAACCATCTCAGACTGCATTAGGGAGACCTTCACTGTGGTTCTGTGAGGGAGACATTAGCGTTCAGAACCATCTTATAGTGCATTAGGGAGATGTTCCTGTCTGTGCTGTGAGGGAGACATTAGCATTCAGAACCATCTTATAGTGCATTAGGGAAACGTTCCTGTTGGTGCTCTGAGGGAGAGATTCTCATTCTAAAACCATCTAATACTGCATTAGGGCGAGGTTCCTGTTGGTGCTCTGAGGGAGAGTTTATCGTTCTAAAATCATCCACTACTGTATTAGGGAGAGGTTCCTGTTGGTGCTCTGAGAAAGAGATTATCGTTCTAAAACCATCTACTACTGCATTAGGGCTAGGTTCCTGTTGGTGCTCTGAGGGAGAGTTTATCATTTTAAAACCATCCACTACTGCATTAGGGAGAGGTTCCTGTTGGTGCTCTGAGGCAGAGTTTATCGTTCTAAAACCAACTACTACTGCATTAGAGCCAGGTTCCTGTTGGTGATCTGAGGGAGAGATTATCTTTCTAAAACCATCTACTACTGCATTAGGGAGAGGTTCCTGTTGGTGCTCTGAGGGAGAGATTATCATTCTAAAACCATCTACTACTGCATTAGGGAGTGGTTCCTGTTGGTACTCTGAGGGAGAGTTTATCGTTCTAAAACCATCTCCTACTGCATTAGTGAGAGGATCCTGTTGGTGCTCTGAGGGAGAGTTTATCGTTCTAAAACCAAATACTACTGCATTAGGGCCAGGTACCTGTTGGTGCTCTGAGGGAGAGTTTATCGTTCTAAAACCATCCACTACTGCATTAGGGAGGGGTTCCTTTTGGTGCTCTGAGGGAGAGTTTATCGTTCTAAAACCATCCACTACTGCATTAGGGAGAGGTTACATAGTTACATAGTTAGTCAGGTTGAAAAAAGACACAAGTCCATCCAGTTCAACCAAAAAAAAAAAAAAAAATGTATATACATATATATACATACATATACACATACATATATACATACACACACATACAACCAAATAATCCCATATACAATCCTTCACCCACAGTTGATCCAGAGGAAGGCAAAAAACCCCAGCAAAGCATGGATCCAATTTGCTATAACGGGGGAAAAAATTCCTTCCTGATTCCCCGAGAGGCAATCGGATTCACCCTGGATCAACTTTACCTAAAGATGTTAGTACCCAGTTATATTATTTACATTAAGGAAAGAATCCAGGCCTTTTTTAAAGCAATCAACCGTGCTGGCCAAAACCACCTCTGGGGGGAGTCTATTCCACATTTTCACTGCTCTTACTGTGAAGAAACCTTTCCGTATTTGTAGATGAAATCTTTTTTCCTCTAGACGTAAAGAGTGCCCCCTTGTCCTTTGTGATGACCT
>BLSH010159121.1:419324-430093 GCA_018402905.1 Glandirana rugosa
AACGTCGAAAAATTGTGAAAAAGACAGTGAAAAATTTATCGAAAAAAAAAAGAAAGGAAGGAAATCTATTTAAAAAGTGACAGAAAAAGTGTTAAAAAGCTGCAAAGAAAAAAACCCCCAAAAAACAAAAACTCCAAACACAGCAAACACCAGCAGTCTAAATCAAAGCTGTTTCACTCAAAGATTCCCACTCCTTTGCTCTTAACCAGTAAGTTCAGGTTCCTGTTGGTGCTCTGAGGGAGGGTTTATCGTTCTAAAACCAACTACTACTGCATTAGGGAGAGGTTCCTGTTGGTGCTCTAGGGAGAGATTATCATTCTAAAACCAACTACTACTGCATTAAGGCCCGGTTCCGGTTGGTGCTCTGAGGTAGAGTTTATCGTTCTGAAACCATCCACTATTGCATTAGGGAGAGGTTCCTGTTGGTGCTCTGAGGGAGAGTTTATCGTTCTAAAACCAACTACTACTGCATTAGGGCCAGGTTCCTGTTGGTGCTCTGAGGGAGAGTTTATCGTTCTAAAACCATCCACTACTGCATTAGGGAGAGGTTCCTGTTGGTGCTCTGAGGGAGAGTTTATCGTTCTAAAATCATCTCATACTGCAGTAGGGACAGTTTCCTGTCTGTGCTGTGAAAGACAGATCATCGTTCTAAAATCATCTCATACTGGTGTAGGGAGAGGTTCCTGCTGCTGGTGTGAGCGGTGCATTTCTTGCAAAAAATAAAAAGTGCATCTACAATTTTCTTTTTAAAAAAAAAAATAAGAATAATAGTTTATTATTCTTTTTTTTTGCATTAATAAATAGTACATTTGTGTCCAGAAAGAGGAGAGTGTCAAATGGAACATGGTGGTGGTCGTGGTGCTGCTGGTGGTGTTGCTGAAGCTCCTGTTGCAAGGAGAGGACGTGGTCGATCTGTGCCAGCTACACGCACAGGTGAAACACCTTCCTCAGGTAGCCGACAGAACCTTCAATGTTATATGGTAGGCCCGAGTACCGCTCAACGAATGGTGAGGCCAGAACAAGTACAGGCGATAGTAGATTGGGTGGCTGACAATGCCTCCAGTTCCTTCACATTGTCTCCCACCCGGTCCCTTGATGAAAGCTCAGAGTTGGCACCTGAACCCCATGGCCAAGAAAGGTCTCGGCCTCCTCCTGCTTCCTCTTCTGCTGCTGCCTCGGCCTATTCCTCCACCTCTACAGTGCCAGTGTCACCTGCCACCCAGAAAACAGACGATGTGACAGCAACGCCACTATGTCTGCCACCATCCCCAAGCATTTCCACATGGTCCCATGGAAGCTTACAGCTCTCCATCTCCCAAACACTGGAGAGAAAGAGGAAGTACCCCCCTGCCCACCCACGATCCCTGGCCCTGAATTCCAGCATTTCCAAATTCCTGGCCTTTGAAATGCTGTCATTCTGTCATGTGGACACGGACAGTTTTAAAAAACTGATGGCGGTGGCTGTCCCACAGTACGTGGTTCCCAGCCGCCACTACTTTTCCAGGCAAGCCATCCCTTCCCTGCACAAACAAGTTGGGGAAAAGATCAAGTGTGCGCTGCGCAACGCCATCAGGGGCAAGGTCCACATAACCACTGATACGTGGACCAGTAAGCACGGGCAGGGATGCTATATCTCGCTAACTGCACACTGGGCAAATGTAGTGGCGGGTGGGCCTGAGGCAGCTAGCCATTTGGTGCATGTCCTTCCGCCACCGAGGATTGCGGGGCATTTCTCTTTGCCTCCTGTTGCCTCCTCCTCCTACTGCGCTTCCTCCTCCTCCTCCTCCTCTACCACCTCCTCATCCGCTCAACGTAACACCTTCACCACCACCTTCAGCACATCCAGGGGGAAACAACAGCAGGCTGTTTTAAAACTAATATGTTTGGAGGATAAACCCCACACTGCGCAGCAGCTGCGCACAGGTATTGAACAACAGACCGATGAGTGGTTGTTGCCACTGAGCCTCAAGCCCGGCCTGGTGGTGTGCGATAATGGGCAAAATCTCGTAGCAGCTCTGGGCCTAGCCGGTTTGAATGCCGGTGCTGAATTTGGTGGTGCAGAAATTTCTAAAAAAACTACCTGGGTATGTCAGAGCTGCTGCAGAAAGTGCGGGCCGTCTGTGCGCGCTTTCGGCGTTCTCACCCTGATGCTGCTCGCCTGTTTGCGCTGCAGCGGAACTTCGGCCTTCCCGCTCACCGCCTCCTATGCAACGTGCCCACAAGGTGGAACTCCACCTAGCACATGCTGGAGAGACTGTGCGAGCAGCAGCAGGAAATAGTGGAGTTTCAGCTGCAGCATGCACGGGTCAGTCGCTCTGCGGAACAGCACCACTTCACCACCAATGAGTAGGCCTCCATGCGAGACCTGTGTACCATATTGCGGTGTTTCGAGTACTCCACCAACATGGCCAGTGCCGATGACGCTGTTCTCAGCGTTACTATCCCATTTCTATGTCTCCTTGAAAAAACACTTCGGGCGATGATGGAAGAGAATGTGGCACAGGAGGAGGAGGAAGAGGGGTCATTTCCACGGTTATCAGGCCAGTCATTCACAAGTGGCTCGGAGGGTGGGTTCCTGCACCAGCATAGGCCAGGTAAAAATTTTCAAGCCAGGGGACAGTTCTGGAGGATGAGGAGGACAAGGATGATGATGATGATGATGATGAGGAGGAGGAGGAACCGTGTTCACAGCAGGGTGGCACCCAACGTAGCTCGTGGGCATCACTGGAGCATGGCTGGGGGGATACGGAGGACACAGATGATGCACCTCCCACAGAGGACAGCTTGTCTTTGCCTCTGGGCAGCCTGGCACACATGAGAAACTACATGCTGCAGTGCCTGCTCAAGGACAGCCGAGTTGCCCACATTTTATCTTGTGCTGATTACTGAGTGGCCACCCTGCTGGATCCCATTACAAGGACAACGTGCAGTCCTTAATTCCCTCACTGGAGCATGATCGGAAGATGCGCGACTACAAGCGCACTCTGGTAGACGCGCTGCTGAGGGCATTCCCAAATGACACCGGGGGCTCAGTGAAAGCACAAGGCAAAGGCAGAGGAGGAGGAGGAGGAGGTCACCAATGCAGCTGTGGCACCGCCAGCACCTCAGAAGGCAGGGTTAGCATGGCCGAAATGTGGAAAAGCTTTGTCAGCAGCACGCCACCACAAACAGCACCACCAGCTGATAGGCAACGTCTTAGCAGGAGGCAGCATTTCAGCAACATGGTGGAACAGTATGTGTGCACACGCCTACACGTACTGACTGATGGGTCTGCCCCATTTAACTTCTGGGTCTCCAAATTGGCCACGTGGCCTGAGCTTGCCCTTTATGCCTTGGAGGTGTTGGCCTGCCCTGCAGCCAGTGTATTGTCTGAACGTGTGCTTAGTACGGCAGGGGGCGTTATCACAGACAAGCGCAGCCGCCTGTCCACAGCCAACGTGGACAAGCTAACCTTTATTAAAATGAACCAGAAATGGATCCCACAAGACTTGTCTGTACCTTGTGCAGAATAGACATTTAGACCGGCCTCACACAGCCATTGGTATCCTTTTTTTTTTTTTAATATGTCTCAATATTGTGGGGGCTACCCCAATTCTAAAAAAAAACAAACAAAAAAACAGTGTTGGCTACCTCCTCCTCCTCCTCCACCACCGCCACTTCCACCTACACTGCCACGGTCACGGCCTAGTCAACCTCTAGGCTCCCACTCCACATCCACCTCCTCCTCCCATTTTTATTTTTTTTATGTGATTTTAAGTTATTTCCCTATCCACATTTGTTTGCAGGGCACTTGTCCTACTCTTACCCCCATTTTGCTTCCTTTTGCAGCCTTATAGCCCTTTCCATTACTTTTTTACAGCCATTTTTGTGCCCAAAAGTTTGGGTCACCATTGACTTCAATGGGGTTCGGTGTCTGGGGTCAAGTTCGGATCGAGTTTGGTGGCGAACCAACCGGTTTCACGAGGTTTGGCCGAACCCGACGAACTCAAACATCCAGGTGTCCTCTCGACTCTATCCGCTACTACTACAGCCATCCGAATCACCACACAGGCCAGCAACCGATACCACTAAACAGATCTGCTACCAGTACAGCCATCCATATCACCAGATCCACCACCAGTACCGACATCGGTACCGCCACACAGGCCAGCCACCGGTACCACTAAACAGATCCGCTACCACTACAGCCATCCGTATCACCACACAGGCCAGCCACCGGTACCACTAAACAGATCTGCTACCAGTATAGCCATCCGTATCACCAGATACGCCACCAGTACCGCCATTGGTACCGCCACACAGGCCAGCCACAAGTACAGCCACCGATACCGCTAAACGCAGGTCCACCACCAATACCGCTACCCATCAGTACTGCCATCAGTATAATTACCAGGCCCACTATCATGTCTCAAAGAGCATATACCCCTGAGGAGGCTTATGAAATTCTTGCCATGTCGGATAATGAGAGCAGCAGGGAGCTCTCATCAAACTATTCTGGTTCGGAGTATGAGCCATTAGAGGGCAGTGGATCAGAGTCCGATTCAGCTGAGGAAACCGCCCCCCTCCTAAAAGAATAAGAAGATTAGGACCAAGATCCGAAGACCTGCCCACTACCAGCAACACGAGACCCCAGGAAGAGGAGCCCAGTACTAGCACTGAAACTATACGCCAAACCCCAAGAACCCTAATCCGTGGCCGGGTCCAGTCCTTCCTACCCGATGCCCTGGCAAACCCCGTGTGGTTGCCCACCAATAGTCCCCAATTTCACCGCACAACCAGGTGTGCAGGTTGACACTACAAATTTTGACCTATTGGACTACTATTATTTGTTTTTCACCCCCGAATTGCTACAGAGTATGGTGGACCAAACCAATCTGTACACAGAACAATTCATTGCTGCCAATCCCACTTCATCTTATGCCCGCATGTTCCATTGGCGACATCTGACACTGGACGAATTGAAAATATTTTTGGGCTTCACACTGAATATGGGCATTACACAAAAAAAATTAACTCCATGGGTATTGGTCCACCCACCCAGTCCACCACATGCCCATATACTCAGCTGTCATGTCCAGGACAAGATACAACATGATAATGTGTTTCTTCCATTTTAGTGATAATTCGCAGTGCCCTTCCCGAAATCACCCCAACCATGATAAATTAAATAAATTACGCCCCCTAATTAATTCCTTTTCCCAGACTGTCGCCCAAGTGTTCAACCCAGATAAAAATATCTGTGTGGATGAGTCCCTCATCCATTTCACTGGCCGGCTGCATTTCAAACAGTGCATACCCAGTAAGAGATCCAGATATGGCTTAAAACTTAACAAGTTGTGCGATCGAGCCACTGGCTATGTGTACTCCTTCAGAATATACAAAGGTAAAGACTCCCAACTCCAGCCCCGTGATTGCCCCACATATATTGGTACCAATGGGAAGATTGTCTGGTAGCTGTCATACCCCCTCTTTGGAAAAGGATACCACCTATACGTGGATAACTATTATACCAGCCTGCCCCTATTTCGCCATCTATATCAAAAGACAACCCTGGCCTGTGGCACCTTCAAGAAAAACAGGAAGGGCTTCCCTCAAAATCTCCTCACCCAAAAGCTACAAAACAGGGAATCTGCCTTCATGAGGAATGAAGAGGTATTGGCCATGAAGTGGAGGGACAAGAAAGATGTCCACATCCTCTCCACTATCCTCAATAACACCTCAGTGGAGATCCAAAGAAGACATGGCCCCGTTGTAAAGCCCAAGTGTGTCCAGGACTACAATCTATTCGGGGGGGGGTGGGGTGGGTGGATTTAAATGACCAGATGGTACAGCCCTATTTATCTACCCGTAAGTCACGTTTTTGGTATAAGAAAGCCGCATTTCACCTTTTTAATATGGCCATGTATAATTTGTTTGTGTGTTGCCAAAGATCGTCCGAAAATCAATCCCTCACCTACTTCAAATACATTGAAAAAATTATTACTGCCCTCATTTATCAGCAAGGTCCCAGAAAGTATTTGCTTCGATAGTGTGAGTCGACTCCACGAGCAACATTATCCCTTCCTCATCCCCCCCACAGAATCCAGAAGAAGGCGACAGAAGAGATGCCGTGTATGCTCCAGAGGAGGAGTCAGAAGAGATACCACGTATTATTGCCCCGACTGTCCCTCCCAACCTGGCCTGTGCATTGGACATTGTTTCAAAAATTACCATACACAAATCACATATTAGTTCCCCATATAGACTATAGACTGCCGTTTCAAATACCTGTGTGGACCATTTGCTTGCTACCACGTTATCTGACCCTGGCCTGTTTACCAACGATGTCTTTGCCTGCCATTTTAAACCACATTTTTGACTTCCACGTGCACAACCTCGACCTGTTAATCAACCATGTTTTTGCCTGCCACGTGGACTGATCTTTTACCCTTATACATTAGTACACAGGGGTCTCACATATGTGAGGGGCTTTAGAAAGCGTTCTGAGTAGAGAAAACCAGTGTTTGGTTTTCTGTGTTCCAGAACAAGGTCTGATTTCCCGGAGGCTTCAAAGCTTTTTAGTGGGAGAAGCCTCTACCCATGTCCCCCTGGCCATAAGCTTGATGGTCCTTCCTGCTGCCTGGACCAATAATTTAGCTGTGCTGACCATATCGCTGCCTGTAATGACCCATGACTTTATGGACCTTTCTTCCTGCTGCCTGGACCAATACTTTGGCTGTGCTGACCATATTGCTGCCTGTAATGACCCAGGACTTTATGGACCATGTTTCTTCCTGCTGCCTGGACCTTTTGTTATTTGGTATGTACATGCTATGTGTTAGAAATATGAAGGGCCTTCAAAAATGTGATTGGTAGTCAGAAAATGGTATGTGTAATTTATGCTCCTAGAATGCCTGGAGGTGCTACTTGGATGTTGGGGCTCTATATGTGGCCAGGCTGTGTAAAAGTCTCACACATGTGGTATTGCTATACTCAGGAGAAGTAGCAGAATGTATTTTGGGGTGTCATTTTTGCTATGTACATACTGTGTGTTGGAAATATCTTAGAAATGTACAACTTTGTGTATAAAAAAAGGGTTTTCTTTTTATTTGCACATTTTCCAAAAACTTCTGGAAAAAAATGAACCGTTCAAAAGACTCACTAAGCCTCATAGATTATACGTTGTGGTGTTAGCTTTCCAAAATGGGGTCATTTTGTGGGTAATTCCATTGTCCTGGTGCTCCAGGGCCTTCAAAAGTGTAATAGGTGGTTGAGAAATGAGATGTGTAATTTATGCTTCTAAAATGCCCGACGGTGCTACTTCAATGTTGGGCCTCTGTATTTGGTCAGGATGTGTAAAAGTCTCACACATGTGGCATCACCATACTCAGGATGAGTAGCAGAATGTATTTTGGGGTGTCATTTTTGCTATGTACATGCTGTGTGTTGGAAATAACTTAGAAATGGACAACTTTATGTAAAACAAATGCATTTTCATTTTTTTCCACATTTTCCAAAAACTTCTGGAAAAAAATGAACCATTCAAATGACTCAATATGCCTCATAGATTATACGTTGCGGTGTTAGCTTTCCAAAATTGGGTTATTTTGTGGGTAATTCCATTGTCTTGGTGCTCCAGGGCCTCAAAAGTATAATAGGTGGTTGAAAAATGAGATGTGTAATTTATGCTCCTAGAACACTTGCTCCCTGCATGTTGGGCCTCTGTATGTGGCCAGGCTGTGAAAATGTTCCACACGTGTGGTATTGCCATACTCAGGAGGAGTAGTAGAATGTGTTTTGGGGTGTAATTTGTGGTATGCATATGCCATGTGAGAGAAATAACCTGTTACAATGACAATTTTGTGGGGAAAAACCCCTTAATATTGCAAAGAATTGTGGGAAAAAATAAATCCATAAAAAAACTCACCATGCCTCGTACTAAATACCTTGGAATGTCCACTTTCTAAAAAGGGGTCATTTGGGGGGTATTTGTACTTTCCTGGCATGTTAGTGTCTCAAGAAATGAGATAGGCTGTCAGTACATCAGGTGTGATCAATTTTCAGTGATTTGCACCATAGCTTGTAGACTCTATAACTTTCACGCAGACTAAATAATATCCACTAATTTGGGTTATTTTTACCAAAGATATGTAGCAGTATACATTTTGGCCCAAATTTATGAAGAAAATGTACTTTTTTGCAAATTTTACTGTACAGAATAAAAAAAAAGTGTTTTTTTTTCAAAATTTTCGCTCCTTTTTTGCTTATATCGCAAAAAATAAAAAACCCAGCGGGGACTAAATACCACCAAAAGAAAGCTCTATTTGTGAGAAAGAAATGACAGAGATTTTGTTTGGATACAATGTAGCATGACTGAGTAATTGTGACTCAAATTGTGAGAGCACTGAAAGCTGAAAATTGGTCTGGGCGGGAAGTGTTCTAAGTGACTGGTATTGAAGTGGTTAATATGTGTTTTTTTTTATATCTGACCAACTGTATTGTAAAACTTGACCTGAGCTTAAGAGCCCTCTGGAAAATAATAAGGTTTCATGTATTAAAGTGCTGTGCTAAGTGTTGCTTCAAAGGGGCCAATCAGATTAAAACTTTTGTATTACAAATCATATTTTATAGGATGTAGTGGAACATTAGGTCAGTTATAAAGGCACAAGGTTTATTTACCATTATGCATTCTATGCACAAAGGTAAAACGATCTGTGTGCAACAGCCCCCCAGCCCCCCCAATACTTACATGAGCTCCCTCTCAATCCAGCAATGTCCATGAGACCCTTGCCTCTCCGGGGACTTGCACTCCTGATTGGCTATTGGCAGCAGAGGGATCACAGCCAGTGAGCCAATCAGGATATGGAGAGTGTGGATCTAAGTCACAGTTCCGTGTGAGAATGGACACACAGAGCAGTGGCTTGGCTTGGGTGGCCCCATACCAAGCTGCTTACTGTGGGGGCACCCGACAGGAGGGAGGAGCCAGGAGCTGTGGCGAGGGACCCGAGAAAAGGAGGATTCGGGTCACTGATTATTATTTTAATGAAAACAAGATTAAAGCTTTACAATCACTTTAAGCACTTGGGCTTTTAAGGCACCAGGTTTCAAACAAATGACAACCATATATTAAGGTACATAATTATATTTTACCATAGTGTAATAAAAATATACATAAAACACTTATTAAAAAGGGAAAGGGTTCTAATAATCATTAATATAGGTGTACCCAAAACAAATATCCAGCCCTCTAAAAGTTTTTTACAATTGTAAATCAAAAATCAAAATAACCAACTGCTCTGTCCCAAAATGGACCATATATAATGTTGTTAACCAATAAATTATTTGCAAAGAGGGAGGAGAAGAGGGTCACTGATGAGCTCTACTTGTTTCGCAGCCATAGCTGCTTCATCAGGAGCAATACATATCAGAATCCCAGATGCCTGTAGTTAGCCAGGCATAACCATCAGCCAAAGACCCCCCAGAGGGGGAGAGTCGCCCCTGGGACCATGACCAATCCCCAAAGCGAGATCGCTGGAGCATACTAAGACAGACCGGGCCATCACCTCACCAATCTCCAACATTTTTACTGTCCTAGGATGAAACAGACTTTAACTCTTAGTGTATCAGGAAGATGTTCAAATACAACCACCATCAGAGACATGCAACATGTTAGATGACAGCTTTCTTGGCTGTCATGGATAGGGGGGCTTAGTTCTGCTTTAAAGAAAGTAAAGCCTAACAGTTGCTTTGTAAATGTTATTGAAAGACTAAATCATTTAAGTCATTCTTGATATTGCCCATTTTTGCTTTAATAGTTTTAACCTGGCAGGAAATTCGTGAGTGTCATCTCTGTGTTAATAAAATAAATACACATAAAAAAGGATACAATAGGCATGCTTTCATACAAAATTTGAGGAAAAGATTCACTAATCACATGTTTTTCCCGGTCCCACCTTGCTCCTTCCATGTAGAAGCCATTGATATATGTGCCATCAGACTGCAATTAAAATAGAAGCTTGAAATATAGTAAAATACTACAATATCGCTAAACTAAAAGCAGATAGCATTATTATAATTTTTTAATTGGAAAAATATTACCGGTGATGAGTCAATTTCATTTGGATGATCATGATCTGTTATTCGAAACTGGAGGCCCAGTAAGTCTATAGGAATCTTGTATTTTCTGGCATAGTTCTGCAGTGCACCAGTCAAGAAAGACTGCGTAAAGTAAAAGCCAGAGATCCAGAAAACGTTTGGTGTTCCCTTTTTGATCCACTCCTAAGAAGACAAAATAAATAGAATCTCACTATTTGCCAATAATAACCTTTAAAGGCTAGTGTTGAGCGAACCCGGACTGTAACGTTCGGGTCCGTACCAAACTTTCGGGTGTCCGGGACCTGGACCCGGACATTTCAAAAAACGTTCGGGTTTGGTCCGGGGTTCTGCTATTTTACTCCACGTGTTGAGAAGCTGCAGGGCAGCCAATCAACAAGCGTTTCACTGGTTTGCCCTTAGAAGCCATCACAGCCATGCCTACTAATGGCATGGCTGTGATTGGCCAGTGCATCATGTGACCCAGCCTCTATATAAGCTGGAGTCACTTGATGCTGCAGTCACATGCTCTTGGGTTAGCTGTAGGGAAAGGGAGCTGACGGCGTCAGGGAGAGAATAGAGACATTTTAAGATCTGATCCTGCATCCTGAGATAGATTACTTTACTACTGCTGTGCTGTTGCTCTGAGGACAGATAGCAGAAATTAGAGATTTCACATACCGCTGCTTTGAGTTGCA
>BLSH010159121.1:434704-451403 GCA_018402905.1 Glandirana rugosa
GAGAGGTTTCCAAGAATACTAACCGATCATGGGATCGTTTACAAATGTTTAAAAAGTTCCAAGGTAGGACTGTGTTGGAACTAATAGTATCAACCCTTGAAGTAAACAATTCGATTCCAGTAGACTTGAGTGTCCAGAGAAATAAATTTCGTTTTACCTTTGAAAGTCCCGTTTAGGTCTGAAACTCTTGAATCGGAAATTATCTCAACTCGCTTGGAGACCTTCAAGCCCAAGACGACCAGGCCGACTTGAAGCCCTGTTTCAGGCCCAGGCCTGCCTTGGGCTTGCTAACGTGCCTGTGGCTTGGGGTAACTTTAGTTACCCCTGGAATGGGGTTCGGTGTCCGTGCAATCGTTCGGGTTCCGTCCGGACCCGGACTTTGTCCCGAAGTTCAGCCGGACCAGCAGAACCCGAACTTCCAGAGGTTCGCTCAACTCTATTAAAGGCTAAGTTCTCAAAGTCTGGATTTGCCCTGAAAGTTTCCATTTTGCTTTAAATAAAGAGACCTGTGAGTTCAGATGACCTTAGCTTAACAAATGAAGTTCCCAACTATGATAATCAAGGTTGTGTCAGGATGGAACCTTGAAAAATTTGTAAACATTTGCTAGGGTACTAGCCAATCATAAGAACCTTTGGAGAGTGCCTAGTGTCTACCCAAATTAAAGAGATTTCTGATGAAAAAGGATTTTATATTGGCAGCATGTGTTTTATATATATGTAGCGCCCTCTAGTGTGCTAGAATAGTATTTGTCGTTAGAGTAGGTAAATTGTTCCTGTGTGTTTTTCTGGGTCAGTAATTGAGTGACTCAGGGAGGGTTAGATGACTCACAGGCAGCCTCTCTGAGACCTCCCTCTACTTCTAGAAACTGGTAGAAGATTCTAGAAGAATAGGATTGGAGGTGAGGAGGAGCTGCCGGGAGTATTCTGAGGGCCCTGACCAATCCTGAACAGATGCCCCCTCAAATACTCTAGGTCAGCCCAGCTGGGGCAATGGAGTTCGGGTGGAAGCTGGAGATGGAGTGTTAGAGTGTCGGTGATCCTTGAGGGTAGCCCCCTAGTTGGTAGTAGGGGGGCTGTGACCTTGGGCCTGGGCTTATGTGCAGAAGGGACCTTCTCCACAACACACAGAAGTGTCCTGACCAGAGGCACGGGAGCAAAGTGGAGGACAGCAGGAGAACACTTCCGGGCAAATCTCCAGAGAGAAAGACAGCCAGGTGGGTCAAGAAGACTTAGAGGCATGCCTGAGAGGATTGAAGAGAGCAGTTTGGGATGGATGCAGAGTCAGTCTTGGAGGATTGATTCTTGACTACAGCGTATGGTGAAAAATTCGGTGTGCCTGGCTGTGCAGGGTGGGAGATACTTCATTCACTACTGGCTCCTGTGTGGCAGCGCTACATATACTATACATTCAGGGTATATACGAGGTGTGTTTGGTGAATGGTATCAGCAAACAACCGAAACAGAAGATTAGAACAAACAAATTACCTTTATTGGCTTTCAAAATAATCGCCATGCTTCACACCACACTTTTGCCAACGTTCATAAAGCTTCTGGAATCTGTCAGCAAAGGCCTCTTTAGGAATCAATTGCAGAACCACTGTCACACATTCTTGGATTGCCACCACGTCTGAAAAACCTTCGTCTTTATGAAGCTCTTCAGGCGGGAAAACAGAAAGAAGTCCGCAGGCGCCAGATCAGAGGAGTACGGTGGATTTTGGATTGAACTGGTAGCATCAGGTCTCATCTCCTGTGAGGATGGTTCACAGAAAGGATGGCTCCTGGTCACACATGTTAATGAAATCTCCAGCAGTTTCCACCTGTCTTGCTTTATGTTCGTCTGTCAGCTTGTGCTGCACAGACTGGGAAAAGATCTTCCACTTACCCAAATCTTCAGACGATGGTACGCACCATGTCCTTGTTAATTTCCTATTCCTCTGCTATCAATCGTAGAGTCAGTAGCCGATCTCGTGCCAGCATTTGTCGCACTCGCTTGATCATGTCTAGGGTTCTACTTGTCGACGGCCAACCTGAACGTGGCTCCTCCTCAGTCCTTTCTTTCCTGTCACAAAGCGTTTGAACCAGTCATAAACACATTTTCTGCTCATGGCTTCCATCCTGTACACTTGCACCAACATTTCATGTATCTCTGTCACCGTTTTCTCCAATTTGTAGCGGAACTTCATGTTCACTCATTGCTCCATTGCACTGTTTCCCTACCTCTCACACTGACCATGGTTGACTGCCCGCAGCAGGTTTATCCTGCCGGCCACATGCACTCCACGCTTCCCTACGTGTCTCTGAATAGCCATGTGAATGTGTGTGCACCTGACCCATGTTGCCGTTGAGATATCGGACCATTCACCAAACTTTTTAGCTACACCTCGGAACACTTATGGAATCATACCAAAATTATAAGGCAAAAAAAACTTGAAAATGTGTGGTCCATGCAAATACACACAATACAATACACAATAGTTTCAATCTAACCTGACAAGCTGCAAGTTATGTGTAATGCAGATTTTACAGCATTTGTAACTTGTATCATTTTTTTTCTTGATCTAGCGTCTCAGGCACAAAGCTATTAAAATTATTCAAATTAAATTGCAGCTGAAAAGATTACAGATATTAATTGTTAATTATTCTGAGGTCAGTCACCCCAAGATATTAAGAAAAAAAATTAACTTGTGAGCATCCTGAGCATATTCTGTGCCAGGATAGCAGCAGTTAACAGGCAGCATCTGGCTCCACAAAGCTCATGGAAGGTAGGCAGTTTGAAGAAGGATTTAGATGACTCACACCACAGTAAACTTGTAATTTACTTCTGCTCCTGAGAAGATTGTAGCTTTCTGTCACCCACCATCCCTTGGCAGCGTTCTCTAGAAGGGTTTGATGTGTAAACACTGTATTAAATTATTGCCCAGACAACTCAGATATCCTAAACCAAATAATGTCTCACTACTGTAAAGCTAAGAGCAAACATTTCCCATTGCAGGAATAGTATGAAGCATACGTCTTCCAAAATGAGGGTGTTTTCAGCTGTTGCTACAGAGATTTTTAATTCACATGGAAAGGTTTATCCGCTAGAGATTACAAAGCTGCTTCACTTTTCATAAAATTTAGATCTTTTTAAGAGTTTTTATCTCAAAGTTTTTTTTGTTTATGCACATGTAAGCACTTCTGCGGCAGACACTTTACTTTCATTGCAGAAAAGATTTTTTGGCGGTTCAGATGGATTTCTTTAGCTTTACAGTTCCTGCTAAGATCTCACCTTGAAAAAGCTCAGTCTTTGTAAAAGATCTGCTATGTAGCCACCTAAAGGCTTCAAGGAAGGATATGATCTAGCTGACCACACAGTAGGAACCTACGAGCAAAAGAAAAAAAAAATATGAGACATTTTGAAATGACCATAACACACGTTTCACAGCACTGTAAATCTGTGAAATATTGAAAGACTATTTTTTAAATTCAAAAGGCAAAACATTTTGAAAGGCCTTCTACCTGGGACTAAATGAATCCCCAAAATGCATTTTGTAAGGAATATAGCAGTTAAAGTTGTTGTAAAGAAGAGAGTTTTTTTCTACCCTAATGCATTCTTTAAGGTAAAGAATCTTCTATGTGCAGCTCTCCCCCTGCCCCCCAAATGCTTACCTGCTGCTATCTCTTTCCCCTCTCTTTCCCTTCTCACTGGACTCAATGAGAGAAGCAGGAGCCAGTGGCTCCTTCTGCTGTCAATCAAATCTAGTGATGATGGAGCAGGGCCGAGCCGCACTGTTTGTTCCCAGCTTGGGATCAAACCCATGTGTGCCACCATAGGAAGCAGCTTCAAATGGTGGCAAATGAAGAAGAGGAGGAGCTGAGAGAGACGGTGGGGGACCAGAGAAGGGGAGGATTGGGGCTGTTCTGTGCAAAACCATTAGAGAGAGCAAGTAAGTATGACTTGTTTGTTATTTAAAAAAAAAAAAAACTTTAAGTTTAATCACCTTAAGGTGGACCTAAGCTCAAAAAGTGAAAAGTTATTATGTTATAGAGAAGATTTTTAATATTATTTGTGCTTAAGCATTGCACTGGAAATTTAACTTTTGTCTTGAGTTACTCCAGAAATAGCAATGTACAGGTCTAATTAGACATGTGCAATTCGTTTCGTAACAAATTCGTTTTCTTCGGCAAATTCCTAAATTTGGAAATATCTGAATATCCAAAATTCAAACTTCCGAATTTAGAATATTCGAATTTCTGAATTGCTGAAATTCAAATTTTCAAATTTTCGCAAATGTGAAATTCAAAAATCCGAAAATTTGGAAATTTGAAAATTTGGAAATGTGAAAATCCGAAAATCCAAACATTCGGAAATTTGAAATTCCAAAAATAAGAATGAAGATACGAAAATTCAAAAGAGCAAGAATCTGAAAATAACAAAAATCTGACAATTCAAAAACCCGAAAATGTGAAAATCTGAACTAATAACTAACTAATAATAACTTAACTAATAGGCCTCATACACACGGGCATATTTTCAAATTTCCGAATTTCGAATTTTTGAATTTTCGAATTTCTGAAATTCAGAATCTTCGAAATTCAGAATTTTCAAATTTCCTGAATTTCAAATTTTTCGCATTCTGAATTTTCAAATTTTGAATTTCTGAAATCTTCTAATTTTCGAATTTCCGAAAAAAAATTAAAAACCAATGAAACGAGAACAAACTAATTTTTTGGCAGTGCACATATCTAGGTCTGATAGGATTTGAAGTGACATCTAGTGAGATCACCCCTGCTCCATTTATTCTGTAAATGTGGGATTCATCCACCTCTTTTGCTGTTTCTTGAATATTTCCCCACCAAACATCAGATCACCTGCTACCAAGGCGCCAGCTCCTCTACTGGGATGGCCACCCTTTAAACAAAGACACAGTGTGGTACTAGAAATGCAAAGTGAGCAGTGGGGAAAAGATTGGCTACAGAAAACCCACAGGCAATACTTGTGAGTAGTCCTTTGGCCTCCACTTGACTTTTGGGGCACAGCATCCACAGTTCAGGATTAGTCTTGGGCAAAAATTTTGAGCCGAGCAAAAGTTCGGCTCGAACATTGCCTGTTCACCCGTTCGGCGAACACCCGAATTTGTGGGTTACTCTGCAGGATGACCGCTGGTAAGGTGCAAGGCTTTGGGCACTGTTAGAGCCCTGATTGAACAAAGTGATGATGACTTTCTCCAATCACGGCTCAGTGCTCATAGTTTCATCCCACACAATAAGGCACACATAGGCGTTTGTACAACCTCGTTTTTGAGCTGATTTTACAGCTTAAAAATGCCTCTCCATGTTATTCAATGGCCTCATACACACACTGGCATTTTTGAGCTGTAAGTGGCATAGGCGTTTTTAAGCTGTAAAAAAACCCAGGACCAGAGCGTTCTGAAGCTGCAGCGCTAGAGCTGTTTTGACGCTGACACCGGTAAAAGCTCAAAAACGCGGCTTAACGTTGCATGAACAGCGTTAAGCCTCGTCAGGCATTTCTCTGCCTCTATTCAAAATCAATGGTTCCCTATGGGAGCCCATTGATTTGAATAGAAGTTGCACCAGAGGTTGGATCATGATGATCCGACTTGCGATGCAACTTGTGTGCTGAGGATCTTGAAGGGGAACCCCACAAAAATGAAAAAAAAATGTGGGTAGGGTTCCCCCCCAAGAGGTGCCAGACCCTTCCGTCTGGTATGAATTTTAAGGGGAACCCCCACGCCAAAAAAAAACGAGTGGGGCCCCCAAAATCCATACCAGACCCTTATCTGAGCACGCAGCCTGGCAGGCCAGGAAAGGGCATGAGGACGAGCGCCCCTCCTCCTGGACCATACCAGGCCACATGCCCTTTACATGGGGGGGTGGGTGCTTTGGGGCAGGGAGACCCTGCACCCCCCACCCCAAAGCACCTTGTCCCCATGTTGATGAGGACAAGGGCCTTCCCAGTTTTTTCAGCGTGGGGGTTCCCCCTAAAATCCATACCAGACCAAAGGGTCTGGTACCTCTTGGGGGGAACCCTACGCAAATTTTTTTTTTCATTTTTTTCATTTTTGCGGGTTCCGACTTCTGGTGCGACTTCTATTCAAATAAATGGTCTCCCATAGGGGACCATTGATTTTGAATAGAGACAGAGAAACACTGCTGAAAGCTAGCGCTGAAAAACACGCATTGACGCCCTCATTGTTTAAAATTGTCAACCGCAGCTTTTCTGACTGTGACGCTGGTGTTCCCCCTTTTTTGTTTTTTAATTTTTTTTTATAGATTTTACATTTCTTTCCCCGTCAGTCCTCCATTTAAGGTGCATCAAACACCACTTTTCATTTAATAAAGTGCATCCAATCACACATTTCCCAGTTTCTATTAAATTTGGGTAATAAGCCACTTGCTTCTTGAGGATGCACAGACATTACTTGATTCTAATGTTGGTTCTGAGATAGAGGAAGGGAGTAACATGAGCCTGCAGAGAGGGGGAGAACACTGATTAACAACAAATTGGCAATCATGTTTCAATTATTTACAGCAAATCCAATTCTTGCTTTCACGAAGAGTACCTCTAGAAGGTTACAGGGTGAAGGCACCACCAACACCCAAAGAACAATTTTTCCGCAACGATTTGACAGGGGCATCAAATTTGAATTTTTTACAGCAAGGCCGATTCTTGCTTTCATCACTAGTACCTCCAGAAGGTTACGGTGTGAAGGTACAACCAACTCTCAAAGCCTAATTTTTTCTCAACCTGTTAATTCTATCCATATTCTGCAAAAGACACACCAGACTTTATATAAAAGAAAATTGTTAATCTTGGCCTGAGTGTACTATAGTTTGGCTTCTTCACATAAGGCTTTCTCACTGTGGTGCAAAAAATTGTTATTTCCGCCCAAAGTGTGTCAAAGAGACACCAGAATTTATCCAAAAAATCTCTAATCTTGTGAACTAAAATATGGCCTCATCATGCAGACTGGCTCCCCAAGCCAATGTTTACAAAATAAAGAAAGCTTGCAGAGAAAATCATTTAAATGTCATTTTTTTCTTTATAAATGTTACTTTTGCTGCAGCAGGTTCTATAGATGGTACAGATGCGGCATTTTTCATTTTTATTGTTCACTTTAAGCATCATTAAAATTACCGCTCATTTAAAAACAATCTTTTTTTAAAGTTTTTAAAGGCAGTAGATGGGCCCCCATACCCTTTGTATGGCCAATAACTTACATATAAGCCTTCAAAATGGGCATTTTGATTTTCCAAGTTCAGGGTCCATAGGTTTCAATAGGTTTCGTCGTTCAGGTTCTGGCAAGAACCAATCAGGGGGGTGTTTGGCCCATCACTATTCTGGATCTCTTTTCATGCATTTGCATGCATTTGATGTACTTTTTTATGTTAATTTGCATACCGTTGATGTGCATTGGTGTGTGAATGATGTTGGAATTGCTGTGACGTTGATCGCGGACACTGTGACTGGCTGTACTACTTGTTCACACGAGGTGTATAAATGCATACCCCATGTGAGGGCTGTGTTTACCCACATAGGAATGCACAGGTGTTCCAATGAAATTGACCCTGTACCCTGATCTGTGATTTGCTGTGTCCAAGGGATCATAGATTGCACTGCTGCTTGGCCTTGGGGCCATGCACAAGGGCAAGAACTGGAGGATGTATAGGTGCGTACCGGTAAGTGGTTAAGTTAAAGACTCTTTCCAAAGGGCATTATGCTGCCATGCAGTTTTGCTGCAGAATAGAAATTGCATTGTCACCACATTACAGAAAGTGAATAAATAAGGGATCTACTTCTTGAATCAACAGGTAAACAAAACCTGCTTTGTTAAAGCTAGTGACAGAATGAAACATACACTGCATGTCATGTTATATTTTGCCCTTAGATCCATGTTATGTTTAAAGAATTATTGAGAGACTACAAACTGTAATGAAAATAAACATGAACAGGACATAGCCTCCAAGCATGAATTCATTTATAGTGTTCCTTAAAAACAAATTGATAAAATTAACCACGTGGCTTCCATTTAAATTGCATGTCAAATTTTCCATGACACTAAATTATGGACTGTTTTTTTTTATTTCTTTATGGTTAATAGATCTCACTGTATATTTCTGTGCATGTAATGGAGAAGATACAAATCTGGAGGGCCTTTGATACAGAAGGAGGTAACAATATGTGTTTAAAACATAATTACCAAGTAGACATGACTGTCTCAAGGGAATGTGAAATGAGGAAGCCGGAGTGTGAAAAAGATTCTTTGCAATGTGCAGACAGAAAGATGAGTAATGAGAATCCTAATGCACTATGACAGCACTTGCATATTAATCCCAATGGGTGAGCCATATTTTAAGATACTCTTACTATAGCACACAAATGACTTACTTTACCCACAGTCATGCTATTGAGCAAATCATCAAGTTCATTTGACATCGCAGATAGACCAGAAATGGCTTTGTTTAAATCTTGCAGGCTCATGCGAATGGTAGAGGTCAAGCGGTTAAATCTCAATAACTCGTGAACCAGCACTGTGTTCATAGATTCTGTGTACTGAGTGGGATAAAGTCTCTGGAAGAAAGAAAAAGCCAATTGTACTTTAGAAAGGTGCAGAAAGGTCTTGCAGATGCTCAAAACTTTTAATTTACAAAACAATGTACAGCAATTTGTAATAGTAATCAATATAGTCTAGCTGTTGTCAGACACTGCTTTGTTTTATTTTATGAAAATACATAAATCCCACAACTTTAGGCTTTTCTTGTGGTATTTTGTTTATTTAAATTGTAACTATGAGCAAAATAAAAAAAAAAAAAATTATGATGCAGTTCGCAGGGATGTGCAATTAGTGGACCTCCAGCTGTTGCAGAACTACAAGTCCCATGAGGCATAGCAAGTCTCTGACAGCCACAAGCATGACATCAAGAGGCAGATGCATGATGGGACTTGTAGTTTTGTAACAGCTGGAGGTCCGCTAATTGCATATCCCTGAATTCTATAGCATAAATATAAGGTTTGAAAGGGAAACCCAAACTCATGAGGTTTCAGTAACATTTTGACTGCTGAAGATGAATTAAAAACTAGATGTAATGTATATATTATACTGTATAGTCATGTAGGGAGAGCAACACAGTACAGAATACTGGATTCAATATGCTTTGCTGTCCATATGCTTTTGAAATGTCTCTTGTCTCCAAAGGAAGTTGATTAGGTGCAGTGGGAGGACTGTGTTAGATGTAGACATATGCAGAATGAAAAAATTTCTTTAGTTTCAGATAGAATCGTTATGTTACTAATTTTGCTTAATTGATTTGTTTAGTTTAGTTTCGTATATTCATTTTATAGTGAATTCCAAATTTTCAGGACAATTCGAATTCGGATCAGACAAAAAATTATCGATGCGGACCCGAGCCGCGATGAGCTGCCAGAGGGAAAGAATGGGGAACCGCCGATGTAAACACAGCTGTTCTCCGTTCTGACAGGCGGCATCTAAAAGATCTACTGATCCCTGTCACTGGGTCAGTTAGATCTCTGGTGCCCCTGACAGCCCAGCCCCCTCACAGTTAGAACACGCCTAGGGAACACAGTTAACCCCTAGATCCCCCCCCCCCCGCAGGTTAACCCCTTCACTGCCAATGACATTTATACAGTAATCAGTGGATATTTAAATTTCTGATCGCTGTATAAATGTCATTGGTCCAAAAAAAAAAGTGTCAAAAATGTCCGACATGTCAGCCCCGATTACACAGTCCCGATAAAAATTCGCAGATCACCGCCATTACTAGTAAAAAAAAGAAGAAATTAATTCTCATGGTTTGTAAACGCAGCAACTTTTGCGCAAACCAATCAATAAACGCAGATTGCGATTTTTTTTACCAAAAATATGAGGAAGAATATAAATCGGCCAAAACCAATGAATACATTTGTCATTTTATATATATTTTTTTGGATTTGTGTTTTAGCAAAAAGTAAAAAATATAGTTTTTTTTGCAAAATTGTTTTTTTTTTTTTATAGCGGTGATCAGAAATGACGCAGAGGGGACCAAATACCACCAAAAGAAAGCTCTATCTGTGGAAAAAAAAGGACGCAAATTTTGTTTGGGTACAACGTTGCACGATCACGCAATTGTCAGTTAAAGCGACGTAGTGCCGAATCGCAAAAAGTGCTCTGGTCCTAACATGGGAAATCCATCCGGGGCTGAAGTGGTTAATAACCGATAACTTGTCAGCTGTCAGAGGACCTCCCCACTTACAGCTGAAATATAAACAAAAGAATGGCGGCAATAAAAAACCCAGAAAATTAAACAGTGTGGGGCCCCCCTCCAATCCATACCAGGCCCTTTGGGTCTGGTATAGACTTTAAGAGAAACCCATGCTAAAATTAAAATGCTAAAATGTTGTGGGCCTAGGTAAGGGGGGAGACCAAACGCCCCCCCCCCCGAATCATACCAGGCCACATGCCCTCAACATGGGAGGGTGCTTTGGAGCTCTGCCCCACTCCCCAAAGCACCTTTTCCCCATCTTGATGGGGACAAGGGCCTCTTCCCCACTTCCCCACAACTCATTTACTAAAAAAGTGTAAAAAGTAAAAGAAAAAAAACACAACACAAGTTTTTAACAAGTCCTTTATTAACCACTTAAGGACCGAGCCCCTTTTTGAAAGTCAGTGTTTACAAGTTAAAATCAGTTTTTCTTTGCTATAAAATTACTTAGAACCCCTGAACATTATATATAATTTTTTTCTAAAACCCCAGAGAATAAAATGGCGGTCGTTGCAACACTTTATGTTACACCGTATTTGCGGAGTGGTCTTACAAGCACGATTTTTTTGGAAAAAATAATTTTTTTGAGTTAAAAAAATAAGACAGCTGTAAATTTAGCCCAATTGTTTCCATATTGTGAAAGATAACGTTACTCTGAGTAAACTGATACCCAACATGTCATGCTTCAAAATTGCGCCTGCTCGTGGAATGGCCACAAACGTTGGCACTTAAAAATCTCCATTGGCGACATTTAAAAATTCCTACAGATTACCAGTTTTGAGTTACAGAGTAGGTCTAGAGCTAAAATTATTGCTCTCACTCTAACGATTGTGGCGATATCTCACATGTGTGGTTTGAACATCATTTTCATATTCAGGTGGGACTTACGTATGCATTCGCTTCTGCGCACGAGCTCGGCGGGACGCCCCACCCCCCAGCTCGTGCGTCATTGGATTTGATTGACAGCAGTGGGAGCCAATGGCTGGGCTGCTATCAATCTATCCAATCAGGACCCGAGACACCAGCTGGAGCTGGTGTGCTGGTTCCCGTTGCTGGAAAGACAGGGTAAAGGTAAGTAAAAAGGGGACTCTGACGGGCTGCTGCATGCTGCATAGAATGCATTAAGGTGAAAAACCTTGAAGGTTTATAACCCCTTTAAAAACACTGCCCTGCTAGCACCGGAAAAGCGGTGCTAAAACGCTGCTAAAGCACCGTAAAAACAACCGGCATTTTAGCGTCTGTTTTACCATCACTTCAGTGTAAAAGGGGTCTAATATTTATAAAAATAAAGGGTGACCACCATCTGGCAGTGTTGGGAGTTGGTGGTCACCCTAGTAAGGAAGATAAAGCAGAAACTGCCAGGACCAATAGGTGTTCATAAAACAGTTACTCTGTTTAAAAAGTGTATAAAATGTACTCAAACTCAGTATTCGGATTTACATAAAAATAAGTTGATGCGTGTTTTCATCATGTAGGCACTGTAATATCTACTGTGAATATATTTGTATGTGATTGTACGTGATAATCTTGCAGTTCTTTCATATAGAGATTGGGCAATCATTTCAGACAACATTATTATAGAAAAAATCTCTGTTATGGGGACACAGTATCAATTAAAAACAATTAATTTAACTGACCCTTTATATTCCTTATGCCATCCTATTTTTTCAATAACTTCCGTGCCTGTTCATCTAGGCCATTGTTAACTCTTTTGCTCCCTGTCTGATGTCACAGCTCTTCAAAAATCCCTAGATAGCAGTTAAAGCTCTGTGTTAACATCTAAATTACTTCTGAAGTATGATCTGCAGTCTTTAACTATGTTCAGTCTGTCTGGATACAAGGTTAAAGTGGATGTAAACCCCCAAAAAATGTAATGAATAATTCTGCCTAGTAGAGTAGAGTATGTCTTCTCATCTGTGCCCGGTCTTGTCACAAAGAATTAATCCAGCTCTGAGCAATCCCCTTATCTTTTTTCAGTAAGAAAAAAAAAAAGACTAACTGCGAAATAGGAGACCTTTCTTCCCCATCCCGTGTGAGTGACAGGTAATTTCCTTATCTCATGCACGGAGCAAACAAAGCTTCACACTCCCCCTCCTTTCTTCTCCAGCTCTCCCAGGATTGGCTGCTCCACATCTCAGCATAATTGGGCATGTTGAAGTCATGTAGTGACTTTCATGAGTTTTGACAGTATGTTTCTCAAAACTCAGGAATAGGAGAGTATGAGAGTGTAGAGGTGGGCGGGGAGTCTTGTAACATCACAACTCCACCCACCAAGCTCCAGCAAAGAGATCTACCCACTGATTCCAGAGTTTTGTGGGGCTGCTACTGCTGAAGGGGTGACATTTGCAAGGTAGGGATACATGCAGGGGGCTTGGATGTATATATACATTAATACTGTGCCATTAGTTTATAGTGGGTGCATGATGGGTTTACATCCACTTTAAAACCTAAAGTGGTTGTAAACCCTTACATATACTCAGTGCCACAGGTGATGCACAGAGATTAAACAAATACTCTTACATAAGTTGTACCTGCAGCCTTTCCTTCTCTACGTCTAAAGTGCTGAATTTTAAGGATTGTCTGAGAGTTCAGGGAAAAGGATGCGGGGAGCTGAATTTACACTTTGCAGAGCTTAGTGAGGGGAGGTCTGACAGCTGATTGGAGGGAACAGACACATCCCCCATCACACAGCACACAGGAACCGAGCTGAGGCTGTCAATCAGCCAGAGGCCTCTCCCCATCACCATTTTTCTGAGGAATGAGGCAGCAGAGAAAAGTGACACTTAGGGTTAGCTCACACCACATGCAGTCCAGTGCATTTTTTCTGCATCAAAAACGCATGGGAAGTAGGTTGCATGGTTTCCAATGGTATACTTCCAGCACCAGTGCAGTCAGTTCCAGGGCTTTCCAGTTCCAGAAAAAAAAGTAGAACATGCTGCCTTTTTCCTGCAGTAGACTGTAATAGAATACGGTAAAACACATAAAAAATGCATCAGAATGCACTGAAACGCATCAAAAACGCATAAAAATGCACTGGACCCCAGTACAGTGAAAAAAAAACAGGAAAAAAAAAAAGAAAAAGAGCATCTTGAATGCCTCCAGAAATGTATGCATTAAAAAAACTTCAAAAATGCACCAGAACGTGTCAAAAACATGTTAAAAACGTGCATGCAGAAACGCATCCAGAACGAATCTAGTGTGAACCAGCCCTAAAAGTGATACTAAAGTCTCTTTTTTAAAAAAAAATAACAAACACGTTATACTTACCTGTTGTGTGAAATGTTTTTTCACAGAGCAGCCCAGATCCTCCTCTTCTTGGGTCCCTCTTCTGTTCTCCTGGCCCCTACCTCCTGCTGAGTGCCCCCGCAGCAAGCAGCTTGCTATAGGTGTACCTGAACCGAGTCACAGCTCCCTGTGTCCATTCAGACACAGAGTTTTGGCCCAGCCCTCCCCCTTTTTCTCCTCATTGGCTGACTGATTTTGATTGACAACAGCGGCAGCCAATGGCGCCTCACTGCTGTCACAGCCAATGAGGAGGGGAGTACTGGGCAGCCGAGACATTCCTGCAACGTCACTGGATCTAGATGGGCTCAGGTAAGTATTAGGGGGGCTGAGGGGGGCTGCTGCACACAGAAGGCTTTTTATCTTAATGCATAAAATGCATTAAGATAAAAAAAACCTTCTGCGTTTACAACCCCTTTAATGCTCTCAATTGAGACCAGCACAAAATATTGAGGGATATGTTCTGTTCAAATTTTATGTCTGAGGTTTACAGCCACTTTAATCACTTCAATACTGGGCGCTTTCCCCCTTCCTGCCCAGACCAATTTTCAGCTTTCAGCGCTGTTGCATTTTGAATGACAATTGTGTGGTCATGCGACGCTGTACCCAAACAAAATTTTTATAATTTTTTCACACAAATAGAGCTTTCTTTTGGTGGTATTTGATCATCGCTGGGGTTTTTATTTTTTCCACTACAAATAAAAAAAGACCGAACATTTTGAAAAAAGAAAAAAGTTTGTAAATAAGTACGTTTTCTCCTTCACTGATGGACACTGATGAGGCTGCACTGATAGGCATTGATGACGCAGTACTGATTGGCACTGATGAGGTGGCACTGATGAGGTGGCACTGATGGGCACTGATGATGAGGCACCTATATATGCAGCACTAATAAGCAGCACTGATGAGCACTGATATGTAGCATTGATGGGCACTGATAGGTGGCACTGATGGGCACTCATAGGCGTCACTGATGGGCACTGATAGGTGGCACTGGTGGGCACTGTTAGGCAGCACTGATCAGGAGGCCCTGGCAGGCATCACTGATGGGCACTGAGTGCCATCCCTATTAGGCAATGATTTACATACCTGAGGGTCCTGCGGTGGGCATCCCTGGTGGTCCTGGGTGGGCAACCCTGGTGGTCCTGGGTGTGCATCCCTAGTGATCCTGGGTGGCATCCCTGGTGGTCCTAAGTGGGCATTCTCGGGGAGGCTGCACTGATAATCAATCAGTGCAGACCCCCATGTCAGGTGAGCCACCGATCGGCTCTCCTTTACTCGTGTCTGGCAGTGCGAGTGGAGGAAAAGCCGATAAATGGCTCTTCCTATTTACACTGTGATCAGCTGTGATCCGTCAGAGGCTCTTTACCATGAGACACACCACACCACTGATCGCTGTGCGCCCCCATGGGCACGCGCTGGGTTGTTATCCTTCTGGACATCATATGATGCCCAGTCAGGATAATTGAACCACTTCCCGGCCGTCATTCTGTTATAGACTGGGTGGTCAGTGGTTAAATAATCACAGCCAATGGACAGGTATTGTTTGATGGGATAACACAAGGGATTGCAAGGGTCAATTTAAGCATAGTGGGGAAAAGTTAAAGCCTCAGTCAGGTTTTGTTTTTACTACTAGATTCATTGATTTTACTTCCGTCAACAGGGTGACAATGCTATTTATGCTGCAGTGAAATCACACAGTAACACTGTTACACCTTGGACAGGGTAGTTTTAGCAGATCATGTTGTTTTAAAGTGGACTTCAATTATTCAACAAAATCAAATGAATGCCTAACGTCATCCAACACTTCAAGGAAAGTTCACCTTTTGTAAAAAAAAATTAATGCATAATTTTTTGCAGATAAAAAAAATGTGCATATACTATTTTTTTACACTGCAGCCTGTAAAGCATTGCACCCGTGATCAGCAGATCACAGGTGCAATGCCAGGATCCTGCAGATGCCCAGTCAGCTGTCTGTCCATACCTCCTGTATGGGCAGACTGTTACTAAACCGCAGGAAGAATCGATGAACTACAAGAGCGCTTGCCGGCGCCCTTGCACTTAATTGAGAACTACAAGTTGTCCACTGCAGCTGCACAGCCGCAATGTTTAAATTCTGAATTGTGACAGCAGGTGTGGGGAGACAATCCTCCACCCGCTGTCAAGGTGGGGTGAGGGAAGTGCAGGGAGGTGCTGTACTCTATAGCAAATCCAAAGAGTGTACAAGTACACAGTACATACGGTGCTCCTAGGAGAAGTGCAGAGTCACTTGATCTATTGGAATTTTCATCTGTAACTATAGACCATTAATAGGTTAGAGGAAGGGATGAGGCAACAGGATGGATGGATGGCAACATCCAGCAATAAGCCTTCCTCCCATTCTTTGGCTACCTTCTTCAACATAGTAGGGATGTTTCAATGTAAAAAACTAAAATGTAAGATGTGTAAAATAGACCACTGCAAAAATAGTTTTACTGATAACAAAGGAAAAACGTATCCATCAGTTCCTTCTTCTCCTGTGCCACAGATTTTGTTGTATGTCTCATGTCCCCGTTGTCTCCTCTATGTAGGCAGGAATATTCACACGGTCCAGGTACTTTTTGATGAACACAGGAGACTCCTTGAGGAAAGCAGCACTGATCAGTGTTCCCCGCCATTTCAAATACATAGTTCCACCAATGGCCTTCGAGTTTGGGTTTTGGAATAAATTTCCCCCTGTGACTCTGTGGTGAAGAGTAGAGTTGAGCGAACCCGGACTGTAAAGTTCGGGTCCGTACCGAACTTTAGGGTGTCCGGGACCCGGACCCGGACCCGGACTTTTCAAAAAAAGTCCGGGTTCGGGTCCGGGGTTCTGGTAATTTTAATGAAAAATTTTAAAAATGCTGTAAAAAAGCCCAGGAAGGTCCTAGAGGTCTGCAAAAAGAAGGGAAATGTGGGTAAGGGTGGGACAAGTGCCCTACAAAGAAATGGGGACAGTGAAATAACTTTAAATATTTTTAAAAAAATAAAAACATAAAAATGCAAAAATGGAGATCATCTTCAAAATGGGTCTGAAAAGTATTAATTAACATTAGAGGCCATAGAACTGTTCTAAAATCATCTTCAAACTATGCCCAAAAAGTATAAAAAAGCCCAGAGTACCCATATCACTGTTCTG
>BLSH010159121.1:456691-477096 GCA_018402905.1 Glandirana rugosa
TTTTTTGACAACGACATTGACAGAATTTCTACATTGAGGTGCTGTACTGTAACATGTTATATGTTACACCCTATATACAGATGTAACATGTTACACAGGTGAACTTATCTTTTAAGACAGTTACAGCAACAGTTTTTTTGCTGTTGGATTTTTTTGTAGCCAATTGAATAAAAGCTGACCATTGTAAGCACCCCTTGTCGTTATATTGTTTATCCCAGCTGTAAATACCACTTTTGCTGGACAGTGGGGCCTATCAAATTAAGTGGCAAAAAACAGATGTACTGGCAGAATCAGCAAGTATAAAAAACTAAATTATGGAGGGAAAATTGCTGTGCAAATGCTATTTACTGATTACAACATGTATGTCGTTCTTTATTTTACCCATGATTCTGCTTTGTCTGCTCCTATGTGATGCCATATCAATATTAAATGATGAGACCTGAATGCATGATGTTATTTCTTGGGTTTACAGTATTGCAGATCTTATACTAACTGACTGGCTTCCAACTGTGGTCATAGAGATAAAAAATCTATGAGCAGTGTGTTGGCATGTAAAGGATGAAACGTTGTTTTCTATTTAATATAATCCCCAAAAATCTATATTTTGGCCACATTCCAAAGAAGAATTGATGTGCACCTCTATTTCTCTCTTTCTGTGGTGTCCATGAGTGCCCTGGATGAATTGAGACCTTAACAATGTCCCTGCACATTGCAACAGTTTGATGTTAGAAAACACACACAGAAACCTTTAAATATATCATATTAATGACTGAAAATCTGACAAGACACTGAAAATAATATTTCTCTATAACAATGTTTCATACACTTGTTCCAAGAAACACATAATGGGTACCTTGACTTCCTCTACATTAAAATCCTCTGGTATTTTTGACAGAATGTCATCTATAAGTTCGTGGACGACTTCAGATTTTGATTTTCCTCCTCCACTTGTCTAGACAGTAGACAGATGACATTACAAAGTTATATAAAGATAGCACTTTGTAATAGACTCAGTCAAAATAAAGTGGTTAAAAATCACATTTTTTGCAGTGCCTCGATTCCAAGGATTTGACTTTGTACAGTTAAAAATAAAGTAAGATTTTTAAGGAACAGTTCTGTCTCCTCTATTTACAATAAAAGCAATGGAACCCCCACTATCTAAAAGATACATTCCTCCTTGGATAGTAAAAATTTTTTTACAGAAGCATAACTGCAATGAAAGCAAAGAGGCAAGTCCATTTAGCTGGAGCGTATGCAGCTATATTGAAATTTGTTCTTTGCTGTAACTCAAAATAATGCTCTAAGAGCATCAACGTGTGATGTTATTTGCACATTCAATTTCGAGATAGCACTGATAGAGACAAAAGTTATTTAATTTTACCAAGTTTTTAAAAGGTGACTTAAAAATTATACATACATACATTAAGATGAATTCAGCATTCAGTCAAAGGCTATTACATTTTAACAGTCAAAGGAACATTTCTAGCTACCAATTTTTTAATTTAATAAGTGTGACAAGGGTCACCATTAGATGCTGCAGATGCACAGACAAGTCTGGAAGAACAGCCGAATCTAAGTCTTACAATCAGAGCTGGCCCAAGTCATTGTACTGCCTGGGTCCAAGAATGAAATGCTGCCCCCACCCAAAAAAAAATCATGCCCACCAAAAAGCCTCCACATCCATTATTTTGAATTATGATAATTAAAACTAAAATTAAATTTATCAGGAAGTCAGATTTACAGGAAACAGCATTTTGTGTATATGCAAAATTATATGACATACCATTATGCTCAATTCCAAGGGGTGGGATAGGGTAGTATAAGGGCAGGGTAGGGTAGTATATGGACAGGCTAGGGTAGTATACGGACAGGCTAGAGTAGTATACGGACAGGCTAGGGTAGTATAAGGACAGGCTAGGGTAATATAGGGACAGGCCCGGGTAGTATAGGAACAGGCTAGGATAATATATAGACAGGTTAGGGTAGTATATGGGCAGGCTAGGGTAGTATATGGGTGGGCTGGGGTAGAACATGGGTGGATTAGGGTAGTACATGGGCGGGCTACGGTAGTACATGGGCGGGCTAGGGTAGTATAGGGACAGGCTATGTCTGGCCAGAAATGGTCTTCATAGAAGGACTGCCGCCAAAAAGCCATACCTCCGATATGGAAAAAAGGCTAAGTGACCCAACTATGCATGAAAACAAAGGAAATGGGGTGCAGAAAAATGGCAGCAAGTGCTTTGTACTGATGAGTCAAAATGTGAAATTTTTGGCTGTAGCAGAAGGGCTGGGGAGTGGTACAATAATGAGTGTCTGAACAGTGGAGGTTCCTTGCAAATTTGGGGCTGAGTTGGAGATTTCATCAGGATCAATGGTGACCTCAATAATGAGAAATACAGACAGATACTTATCCATCGTGTCATACCACCAAATTTATTCTGCAGCAGGACAATGGCCCGAACATACAACCAATGTCATTAAGAACTATCTTCAGCATAAAGAAGAACAAAGAGTCCTGGCAGTGATGGCGTGGCCCATACTGAGCCCTGATCTCAACATCATCGAGTCTGTCTGGGATTACATGAAGAGACAGAAGAACTTGAGGCGGCCTACATCTACAGAAGATCTGTGGTTAGTTCTCCAAGATGTATGGAACAACCTACCAGCCGAGTTCTTCATAAACTGTGTGCAAGTGTACCTAGCAGACTTGATGCTGTTTTAAAGGCAAATAGTGGTCACACCAAATATTGATTCGATTTGGATTTCTCTTTTGTTCATTTCCTTTAAATTTGTTAATAGAGAAAAAATAGCACTTCTATTTCTGAACACATTTTTATTTACAGAATTTTTTCATACCTGCCTTAAACACAGTAATATATATATATATATATATATATATATATATATATATATATATATATATATATATATTGCATATATCTTGCGAATATTTTTAGGTCTCAATGTATGTGTGTGTGTGTATGTATGATGTGAGCTAATAGTAATAATGATCAGGTGCCACAAGCTTTATGCATTTCATCAGAGACCAAAGGAAGTAAGTACACTACTGATGTAAGGAATCAAATACTAACTGCTATTTCTCTTCTGCTTATTTACATAACTGTCAGTAGGTCACTGTAAATTCCATTTCTTTTCATAATCATGCATATCTTAATGCAAATTTCAAAAGAATACAATACAATTTTACCTGTTTAGGTAAAGTTGTTAGAATCCAGTCAAATAGTTCAGCCGTCTCCTTCTGATCCCTGGTAATATTTCCGTTTACGTGGAGCCCAAACACCTGCAAGATAATCATTTTGGGGATATTTAAAAAAAGTAGGATTGGATGGGTTTTCATTATTATTGATCTGATTCAGTTTTTAGGTGATTTTTATTTTAACCGAGTGATACACAGAAAGAGATTGCCATATGATACTAATGATTTCCCCACAGATATGTGACAACCTCAATTTAACTATATTTCCCCAAGAACTTTTCATAACAGTGGCTACAATTCCTTTAGTAAAACTCTGACATAACTTAAAGCAGTCTACAGCTGTTGAAATTTCTAAATATATAGAACATTACAATCTTACAATAGTATCTACAATAATAAAGCAGTCTGGAACCTGACACCCTGATAATCAATTTTTGTCTATACCCACCCCCATTATGCAGACTGACAGAATGGCTTTCAAAGAGTAGAATAGGTGATAATAATAGTTTTTTCTGGTTTAGGTTTGCTTTTTTTGTGACATGCTGAGCAGGAAGAGCTAAGATTAAAACCAGTTTTTGTGTCATTATAGACAGGGGAACCATAAAGTCAAGTCAAAAGGGTTGTAGTTTTTAAAAGCATTTTGTAGCAGTTTAAAAAAACATTTTAATAATATTGCATGCCTACTTAATGTTGCCATTTCATCAAACCCATAATATTGTGTATTAATTCTTTTTTTTATTTAAAGTTTTGGGGCAATATCCATTTAAAAAAAAAAATTGATATTAGTATTAAATTTCTCTGAATAGACAATTGGATTTGTTATTTTCCAATTAACAATTTAGGATCTGCTCCTGTCTCCTAAAATTCCTTCTTGGAAATCATAACCTGATGCTTCAAAGCAACGGACATGTATGCGTGTTTTTTTTCCCAGAGCATCCTTAAAGTGGTTGTTAAGCCACAATTCTAAGTCACTGCCAGCCCCTCCACTATATTAATGTATAGCACACTGTATATATATTTTCCCAAAACGAGGCTTGTAAATATCTATTTAGAGCTGTATTCAGGCCTGTCATGTGACTCGCGGACGCTTTTCAGCTCTGATAGATGTCTTCTGTGGGAGGGGCTGGGCTCTCCCTCTGATATCAGCCAGGGAGATCACGTGGTCGCTCAGTCTCTCCTGCAGTATCCATGTTTCTGAGTTACAAAGTGGCTGTGAGTCACATGACCGGCGTGAAGACAGCTCTAAATAGATATTTACAAGCTTCGTTTTGGGAAAATATATATACTGTGTGCTATGCATTCTTATATTGAAGGGGCTGGCAGTGAACATTGAATATTTTTTTTTATTATTACTATTAACTGCGGGGGGCTGGAGGACGGAGACACACACACACAGCAAGGAGTTGACAGAGGGAGGAGGGAATGAGGGAGAGATGAGACTAGAGCAAGGACGCCACAGAAAATGGTGGTCAGGGCTCAGAAGCCCTGGTTTTCGTTGTCTGTGCAGAGAGGGGACACAGGAAGTGGCAGATTCGGCAGGTTTTTTTTTACAGTTTAGAGTGGGGCAGATTGTTCAGCACAAGCACTGTGCTGTTTAATTTGGTTTAAGGGACCAGGATCTCTATTTTTTGGGGATTAACAAACACTTTAACCACTTGTCCACCAAGGCAAGCTTATAAACAGCTTGGTAGACAGGTTGTTAAAGCAAGCTCATGGCTGCTACTGCAGCAGTGAGCTTGGTGCTGACTTTAACAGCTAGCGAAGGGCTTTCAGATAAAAGTGATCCGAGAGTCACCTCATCATTTTTATGGAGCACTGAAAGTGTGCCCTCCTCTGCCAGTGGCACCTGCAGGGGATCCTAGACTCTCCCAGGCAATCATTTTAGGGTCATAATTCACAATTAGCTTTAAAGTGATAACATGTAAAGTGTTGCTGATGGAGAATTTTAGTAGCATTGTTTTTCGCAATTTCATGGGCATGCACCGTTTTAGGACTTGACATTTTTTGGTAACTACTCAATGCAACCCCATCTTTTATATTATACCAGAAAAGTGGGTATAATATCACAGTGTTTGTTTGCACTAAAGTTCATTCATTCTGAAAATATATACTATATATAATATACAAATATTGTGCAACATAAAACATTGCAACTACCACCATTTTATTCTACATGGCTTCTGCTTTTAAAATTATACACTTTTTGGGGGGTGTAAAGTAATTTCTAGCAAAAAATAAAGATTTTAACATGTGTGCAAAATATTTACAGATTTCCCTGGTAGGCAAGTGATTAATTATTTTAACAAATAGCATACAGAATACAGGAACAGAAAGCTTTACTGTGTTTTATAGGCCTTTAAATAGAAGTATGGAAATTTGTTTTTCTTCGGAATCATACTCACGTAGGTGGATGCAGCATTTGTCCCCTGCCGACTCTAAGACTGAGAACTGAGCAATCAAACACCACCAATCGCTCGGTTCTCAGGGCTCCCTGAGTAGAGAGCTGGTGACTGTCAGTCATCACTGTCTGCACTGCCCCTCCCCCTGCACTCACTGAAGTGCTGGGCTGTGGAGCGGGCGGGGGGGAGGGGGGATGGCTCAGGCTCTCAGCGGCTCACAGAGAGGCTGAGCTGGGTGCCAGTCCAGGCATGTGGGTGGATCCTGACCATATGGTAGCGATCTGTCCCCAGCCTGGACTGGATCTGTGATGTTAGCCGACAGCAGGCTTCAGCCCTCTGTCTGCTGAAAACGGGTCACAGGAGTGCAGAGAGCTTTGACTGTACTTCTCCTTTAACCAGCTAACAACTGGCCCATAGCCAAATGATGGGTACAGGGCGGTTGCTTAACTCTGGGAGGGCGTACAATGACGTCCTTCCATGATCGCGCACACGCAGGAACATCCATGACCGCCAGGTCCAGAGAATCCGGTGCTTCACGGATTGCGGTGAATGGCGGCTTGAAGTGGCCTTTTACCACGTGATTGCTACATCAAATGATGGAGCGATCAGTTGTAAACAAGCCGGTGGAAGTTCTGGATTTTCTCTCCCCTCTCCACACCGATCGGTGCAATGTGCGAGGAGAGGGGAGAGATCAATTCAGCAGAGCTGTGGGCAGAGGATCTGAAGTGCCCACAGTGCTACCATGTGCCAGGCTGCACCCCCCATCCATCCATCCTCACCCAGCCATCCTCACCCAGCCAGCCATCCATGCTCACTCACCCAGCCAGCCATCCATACTCGCACAGCCAGCCATCCATGCTCACCCACCCACCCAGTCATCCATGCTCACCCAGCCATCCATGCTCACTCAGCCATCCATGCTCACCCAGATATCCATGCTCACCCATCCATCCATCCATGCTCACCCACCCAGACGTGCTCTGTCATCCCCATCCATGCTCACCCATCCACATCCATGCTCACCCATCCCCATCCGTGCTCACCCATCCCCTTCTGTGCTCAGTTATCCTCTTCTGTGCTCATCCATCCCCATCCCCATTCGTGCCACCACAGTGCCCATCCATGCCACTACACTGCTTATCTGTACCACTACAGTGCCCATCCGTGCCACTACAGTGCCCATCCATGCCACTACCCTGCCCATCCGTGCCACTACAGTGCCCATCCGTGCCACTACAGTGCCTATCCATGTCACTACAGTGCCTCACAATAGTGTAATAGGTAGTCAAATTAGCACCTGATGGTGCTCCCTGCATGTTGGGCCTCTGTATGTGGCCAGGCTGTGGAAAAGTCTCACATATGTGGTATCGCTCATACTATGTACATGCTGTGTGTTAGAAATATTGTATAAATGGACAACTTTGTGTAAAAAAAAATGCGTTTTCATTTTCTTTCCACATTTTTCAAAAACTTGTGGAAAAAATGACATGTTCAAAAGACTCATTATGCCTCCTAGAATATATGTTGGGGTGTTTACTTTCCAAAATTGAGTCTTTTTTTGGGTGTTTCCATTGTTCTGATGCTCCATGACCTTCAAAAGTGCAAGAGGTAGTCAGGAAATTCGATTTATGTCCCTAGAATGCCTGATGGTGCTCCCTGCACGTTGGACCTCTGTATGTGGCCACGCTGTGTAAAAGTCTCACACATGTGGTATTGCCATACTCAGGAGGAGTAGTAGAATGTATTTTTGGGGTGTAATTTGTGGTATGCATATGCTGTGTGTGAGAGATAACCTGTTAATATGACATTTTTGTGAAAAAAAGGAAAAAACAATCTTCATTTTGCAAAGAAGTGTGGGAAAAAAATACAACTTCAAAAAACCTCACCATGCCTCTTACTAAATACTTTGGAATGTCTACTTTCCAAAAAGGGGTAATTTGGGGGGGGGGGGGGGTATTTATTTGTACTCTCCTGGCTTGTTAGGGTCTCAAGAAATGAGATAGGCCATCAGTACATCAGGTGTGATCAATTTTCATTGATTGGCACCATAGCTTGTAGACTATATAACCTTCACAAAGACCAAATAATATACACTAATTTGTTTTGTTTTTTTTTACCAAAGATATGTACATTTTCGGTCTTTTTTCATTTATAGCGCAAAAAATAAAAAACCCAGCGGCGATTAAATACCACCAAAAGAAAGCTCTATTTGTGTGAAAAAAGGACAAAAATTTCATATGGGTACCGTGTTGCATGACTGAGTAATTGTCATGCAAAATTTGGGAGCACTGAAAGCTGAAAATTGTTCTGGTTGTTAAGGGGGTTTAAGTGCCCAGTGGTCAAGTGGTTAAATACATGCAGCAGAGGTATTGTAAAATATTGTTTGGTTTTGCTAACTTTAAAGACTGGATTAAAATATTATGGTTAATTTTTCCCTCTTTTTTTACAATAAAATATTTTATTGTTATTTGTGTATTCGTTTACTTTGTAAGTAAAATGCTAATTGAAGAAATAAACCTTGTTTATTTTTTTTAACCGGGGACCCCAAAGCCTCTGTCAAAATAATGAATTTAAACATATGTTACAGGCATAATTAGATATCATTTGTTTATAGTGTTAATTATGCATGGTGGTCCTCAGTTCATATCATAAACAGGTTTTTATTTTGGCCAGATGTTCTCAACACCTTTGACATTTTTTATTGAAATATGCCATCAAGATACCTTCTCCCTCTTGTGCCTGCTCCTGCTGTGTGGATTAGACCAGGCCCCATACCATTAAATAATATTGAAGACAGATCGTGTTTGGATAAGGAATATGTATTTTAATAATTTGCAATTGAGTGGTGAAAAAATTACAGACCCTGTCAGGTTTAAATGCATTCCAAGACAAAGTAAGTGAGATTTCACTTCTCTTCCTGTTGTGGTGAGACACTTTCACCAAACAGGAAGTGAGGGAAACCGGAACATAGTAGAAAAAAAGCTTTTTTTTAGTTGTCTTCTTCCTCATTGTACATCTCCTCCTTCTAATCTGGTCAAACTGTGTCACCATAGTCAGAGAAGAATAATTTGACTTCTGCAATGCATTTAAAACAGAAGGAGGAAAATGTGCAACAGGAAAACAGACAACAACCCTTTCTATTAAATTCTGTGTTACCAATGAACATGTTGCCAATGTTTCCCTCACTTTCTGTCTGGTGAAAAGTGTGTCAACACAACTGGAAGTGAGGGGAAAGCTCACTAATTTAGACCTGTAGAAAAGAAAAAAGTTAAAGGGGTTGTAAGCCTAAGAGCCGGTTCGCACAGGGGCGACTTGTCGAGTGACTTGAGCGACTTAGAAAATGGTTCTTGTACTACTTTGGGGGCTACTTCAGGTGACTTGCATTGACTTCTATTACAGAAGTAATTTGCAAGTCGCACTGTGCTGGGTCGCACTGAGTTGCCCCTGAAGTCGGATTGCCTATGTGTGAACCGGCTCTTGGTCACTACATTAAAACAAAAAAAAAGAAAATATTGCACTAAAGGAACACCCTAAACACAAATTATTTAGCAATAGGCAGGCCTTTTCATATGGCTTGAAGGTGTACATGGATTGCAAATCCTTTTGATAACATGCTTGCTAAATGCTTTAGAAATGTTCTTTCTGTTCCAAGCAGTAAAATCTAGTATGATGAACATGTCCTTAAAAAAAAACATCAGGTTATTACTTTATTTCTAACCACAGACTTCTCCAAACATGCATACAGGGGGGTGAAGAAATTAGAGCAGGGCAATCATGCTGCCCCCCCACCTTGTGGTCAACAATGGGAATTGTCTTGGCAGGAGGGGGAGGTCTAAGCCTCTACCCCATATGGCAGCTTGTGGAGGAGAGACTCATCACTACATACTGTCCAACAAAAGAGATGTAAACCTTTGTGGAGAATTTGCAAATTCTGGAAGACCACTTTGGAATAAGAGAGCACAAGGATCACTGCAAGGCTACCCAACACCACCCAAAATATAGTAATACAAAGAACATAAGTACACCGTGTAACTATTTTGCAGAAGAAGTTAAATTGAAAAAAAAGAAAAAAAGACACTTTAAAAAAGTCCTTTAACCTTTCCTGCCCAACCCTGATGTCCCTTTAGCAGGGTCTCTATGCTTGAGGGAGCAGGAAAGTTTGCACAATCACGTGACCACTGTTACTGGCTGTTATCATGATTGGGAGCTGGCAGGATCATAACCAGAAAATGGGAGCTGTCTTTGGGAGTTGGATCACAGTGTTGGGAGTGTGCTCTCAGCACAAAAAGCTTGGGCAACCATGGATGCATATGTGCAGTGTGTGGGTGTTAAAGCCCACCCTCCTTGCCACCACATACGTCTTACATGGGTGGCAAGAGGTTAGTTGAAAGAAAAGACACTCAGGAAAATAATGTCCCACATTGGAAGCCAATTCAATTATGAGTTTATGCTGCATGACAATCTGCACCTGACAGATTCCAGCTGAGCTGAGCCATTTTTGGCACTACATAAATATAAATATCACATGTTGCATCCTAAATAATGTGGTACCACCAGCCATACATGATCTGATCCAGCTCTATTGGTTTCAATCTGGGATAACACAGATGAGCCAGATAGATTTGACAAACACCACCAATTATGAAAGGTTTTTTTTTTTCAACAAATGATAGAGAAGCTCTAAATGTTGAACACCAGTCCCTTTTCAATAGCTAAAAGAAAATGACACACCAAAAGAAGCAAAAAAAAAAAATGATGATCCACAGCATCATGGCAAGATGTTTACTAAATGTTTATATCATACTAGCGTGGCACTGGCACTTTTAAAAGACTTTATTTCCTTTTGCAGTTCTCTTGTTAATTTGCCACCTACACGATTTTTTTTGCTACTCGTTGTAAGTGTGCTACAACTTTAGTAAATCAGGGTTAAGTCCACAGACAACTCATCTCAGAAAATAATATAGGAAATCACTTCATTTATTTTACAGTGAAGGACCTTTTGCATATTTAACTGGAAATATGATCAAAGTAAACTTGTCACCAACCTGGGCAATTCAAGCTACAGGAATTATAAAAATTACAAAAGCATAGGTGACATTCAGTGACAAATTGACAAGTGATAAGAGAACAAAATTCAGATTTTTGTATAATTTTAGCTGCCTATATTGCTGGATCTACTAATCATTAAAGAGAAACTCCACATTTGTTGAGAATAAACAATCCTCTCTGGATGATCAATTTTGCAAGGATTTTAACAAATTTTGTTGCAGGTTCCTACGTGTTTAGCGGTGAAGAAAAAGCTGTTAGTTTGACCATGTCTTGTGCAAACTGATTCTGAATGGGAGGATCTGATTCATTATAATTAGCTGATACACTCTCAGTGTTCTGATGAGAAAATGTTCTGTGTCTGCATTCCTTCAGAAGTAATTTTTATTGCAGGGAGAGCCTAAAATCTGACTTATATCTTAATGCAGACTTCTGAGAAAGTCATTGTGCCAATTACACAAACAGGGAATGACATTTTTGAAGGTGTTCTGTACAGAATGCCTACAGGTTGCCATGTTGCACTGACGTTTACAGAAAATTACAGCACTGCACATTGAAATAGAAAAGTATTGTTTAATTACATTAAATTACAATATGGCTTTTGTAGCAAATGTATATGTCATTTTTGCTATATTTTTTCCATGAAAGTGGAGTTATCTTATAAGCAGTTCTCACTGAGGGTATATTCTGCTGATATATTTTTCAAAATATACTTAGTCTAAACTACCTATTTTAGGACAGTTTACTTACATACATCCTTTTGTGCTATTTGACTTTTGTTTTAGCTTCATTGGCTCTTGATTTTTGTCCTCCTATGTGACTGCAGGGTTATAAATGTTATGTCATAAATCAATGTATATATGTATTCATCATGTGACCTTTTGTACTGGACTCTATTATAATTTAAAGTTCAATTGCAGAGCAGATAAATCCAGTAATTAAATGCAAAAAATTGTTACATGAACATATATTTAAAATATAGTTTGGCTACTTGCCTTTGATTAATTAGAAAAGTGAAGTAACCTTTTGACAACCCAATTCAATATTAATCTTAATTAGAGAGAATAAGCGTATCACTTTTACAGCACTATTTCTATTAATAAGCTGTAATTTTCTTTGCCATCTATTAAAGCTTGTTGTTAGAGTGCATACCTCCGGATCAGCGTTGAGAGGAAGACTTTTTATATATTCCATATAGGTGTCATGGGTACCGTTCTTTGGAGCAAAGTATTTTCCACTGGGAGAAAATGCGTAATTGTCTTCAGTAATTACAGCTTCACAAAGAAATGTGTCTAGCAAGCTTAGCAGAAGCCGCCTGTCGTGCTCATCTGTGACTCTTCCTCCATAGTTGCATTCTCCAGTAAGATAAATGACAGCATCTAGAGGGGTCTGTTCATAATCATTGATGAACCTCTACAACACATAGAAAATAGATTAGCTTTAATTAAGTAAGTCATTTTACTGTATCATCGGTAGCGCCAAAATGTACTGTTTTAATTAACGTCTTCATGGCCATTTCCTCAGCTTAGCATAAATGTTTATCATCTCTGGGCAATAAAGATGTGACTGGGGTTATGCATCATACACATACATATAAATGTGCAGCACAATACAGCAATAAATGAGTTGACTTAAGTATACAAAAAAAAACTTACCCAACTGCTTCATACCCTTCTCCCCTCCACCATATAAAGTCCTGACTACCAATGTCTCGTACTCTGGTATTGTACTGTATTTATAGTGTGTGTATATATATATATATATATATATATATATATATATACTTTGTGTTTCTGTGTGTGAACACAGACAATGTGAGGGAATGAACCATTCCTTACTCTATCTAAAATAAAATATTTAAGTTTTGGATATTTTGTTTTAGATATTCTTTAAACGGCTGGTTCATACTGCTTACACACTAAATCTCAGGGGTTTAGTGTGTGGGCAGCTCTCTCGTCTTGCTTTGTGCCAGCTGTTGTGCTGTGTTGCTTTTTCATAGGTGATTTTCAAAGCTTAGATATGTGAATTTTTAGATTTTAAGACTATGTGTTGTTTTAGAAGCTAGGCCTCTCCTATTGCTATGCTAATTAACCTGTTGGACTGTTACATGAGCTCAATACAGGAAACAATTGTACAGGAAATGAGGGGAGGGGAAAAGACTTTGAACAGGCCATGCGCTCAGACAAACAGTGGTTCTAGAAGACAAAGAATACACACTAGTTCTGGAGACAGAGGAGGACAGAGTTGTTTTGAGATTTCGGAGGAAACAGAGGAGTTGTGCTGGAGTATGAGAAGCAAGGAGAGGATTCCATCACTGGGAAACCCAAGTTAAGTAGCTGATTTGTATGTGAAACAAGAGGACCTGCAGCTCCAGGTGAGACAAGGGAAGCCTGATAGATGCAGTGGGTACCCGCCCCGGCTCGCCTCTGTAGACAACAAATAACCGGTTCCCAACTGGCTCATGTACATTTACTGCTGCAGAGTGTCTGGATAGTGCGAATCGCCGTCTATAAACGGCGGCTTGCACGTGCGGCTAGCGGGCAGGAATGCGCCACTGGCAGCATGCTTTTGTGCCTGCCGCACTCTCCAGCAGTATGGCAGCGGGTCAGGTAGACTCGATATCCGCTGGTGACCCGCGATCGCCTGGCACAGAAGAAAAACGGGGAACCACCGATGTAAACATGGCGGTTCCCCGCTCTGTCAAGCAGCATGTAAGAGATCTACTGATCCCTGTCACTGGGATCAGTTAGATCTCTTATGCCCCTGGCAGCCCAGCCCCCTCACAGTTAGAACACGCCTAGGGAACACAGTTAACTCCTAGATCACCCCCTGCAGGTTAACCCAGGTTAACTTCCCTGCCAATGATATTTACACAGTAATCAGTGGCTATTTAAATTTCTGATCGCTGTATTAATGCCATTGGTCCCAAAAAAGTGTCAAAAATGTCCGACATGTCGACTGCAATATTGCAGTGCCAATAAAAATCACAGATCGCTGCCATTTTTTTTACCACAAATATGGGAAGAATATATTTATTGGCTAAAACTAATGAATAAATTCGTTTTTTTATATATTTTTTTGGATATGTATTATAGCAAAAAGTAAAAAATATTGTTTTTTTTTCAACATTGTCGCTCTTTTTTTTGTGAATAACGGCGATCGGAAGTGACACAGAGGGGATCCAATACCACCAAAAGAAAGCTCTATTTGTGGGAAAAAAAGGGCGTCAATTCATTTGGGTACAACGTCGCATGACCGCGCAGTTGTCACTTAAACCGACACAGTGCCAAATTGCAAAAAGTGCTTTGGTCCTACAGTGGAAAATCCTTCCGGGGCTGAAGTGGTTAAGAAGAAATGGCTGCACATCACAATTACAATCTAAATTCCCTAAGGAATTTGGATCGCAATTGTGGCGTGCGGCCATTTCTTCTTAATAGCTGATTTGTATATGTCTGCATCTTATTGCAGATCATTGCACCGCAGCTCCAGACTGCATTGCAATGCAAATAAGGCACATAGAAAACAATTGTTTTCTGTGTGCCTTAGTGGTCACTAGCATTCTTCCAGTGCAGAAAAAGGCCAGTCACCACATTATATGAGAACAGACACTAACGTTAAAGAGAAGACTGACAGCTGTTTTAGTTACTTAGCTGCTTGCTCTTTAAATAAATTACTTGTCATTACTAAAGGCCTTATTGGCCATTGGTCAACTGGAGGAACTTTCTTTGACCATTCTAAGGACATTTGTTTTATAGTGGTACATTGATAACATGCAAATTATAGATGAATGATTATAGTGTTAGCAAACCATAACAAGCAACTTCTCTTATTTGCTCCCTTGCAATCTATAAAATATACCATTAATCCATTTTTTCACACATGTTTACAAAATCATTTTAGGCCTGAAAATTGCATAAACACCCAAAATGTATACATTTTCTGAAAGCAGACACCTTAGAGAATAAAATAGTGATAGTTCAAATTTTTTTATGACACAATATTACCACAAAGGTCATTTTAGGGCACAAAAATGAAATAAATTATCCATTTTTTGTTAAAATATAAAAGGTGAGGTTGCACCGAGTAAATAGATATTAAACATGTGAAATCTTAAATTTGCATGCACCCATGAAATGGCGACAAACTTCAGTCCCCAATATTCTCCATAGGTGATGCTTTAAAGCCCCCTCCACTAAACTAATCAGTTTAGTGTGATGGAGGTGGTCTGGTGTTAGAAATATTGCTCTCCCACCTGCTTGTTCAGTGATATATAACATATGTATCACAATCAACGTTTTCATGTGTAGGCACCCCTGGTGCGTGTGTTTGTACGTGCATATTGTATATGTAGGGGTAGGGGGCCTCAAGTTTTTTGGGGGGACTTTATGCGCTTGGGTGTAACTTCAATTTTTACAATAGATAAAAAAAAGTTGCTAAACTTTTTTTTTTCATCACATGGGGACAATGTGATGATTTTCTGGTGACAGGTTCTCTTTAATGAGCCATCTGGGTTCTAGAAGACACTGCATGTTCCCCTGTCTCCAGTAAATCTAATGCTGTGCAAATCACACTGCATTACATTCTTTCCTGGCCATGCTGGCCGGGGATACTGATAGGGGGACCTGGAAGTGACATTTTACACCTCACTTCTGGCTCAGCAGATGGGCAAGTGGAGCTTGGGATACAAAGTGGTGGCGGGGCACATGTGAGGAGGGTGTGCGTGGGGGGGGCTCCCCTTACAGGGGTGTGTGCAAGTAATGGACGGCTTTCATCTGACAGCCAGATTTCAGTTTGTCAGATATACATATACTTCCGATGGCTGCAGCCACAAAGAGTATATGTAAAACCTCTGCTGTCAGGTCTGTACGTCATACAGTTGATCCTGCTAGAAATCTTGTGAGTTCCTAACTTTCTGTTTTGAGCTGACAATACTGCACTGAGATCTAAAACAATGTTATTAGCCCTGCCTAATTTTTCTCATTGGAATACAGAGCACTTCTCCCTTATGTTATAGAAATAAGGAGAGAAGAACATTTTCTGTACTCCTAATACACTCTGTGTCCTAGGGTGAAAATGCTAGATACAGTACAGTGAGTGTTGTCACCCTAGGATACTGGCAGGATCACCAGGTGAAAGCAAAGGAAACAAAGCCTAAAAAGAAAACAAATGTAGCCACCACAGGACTGGTAAGCTGTTATATATAACATCATTTTTCTTGGTTTAGGCCCCTTTCACACTTGTGCAACCTGAAAGTCACGCGACTTTGACGCGACTTGAAGCAATGCCTGTGTAATCTTGGGGTCTGTGAATCTCAAGTCGCATCAAAGTTGGACCAAAGTAGTGCAGGGACTACTTTGAAGCCGCACAGATATGAATGGTACTCATTGAAAATTATGGGGTTTGACTTGCCAATGCGGCTTTGCAGTCTTAAGTCGCAGGACAAGTCACACAAATGTGAATGGGGCCTTAGATCTGTTTGAAGCACATAAATCATCTTCTCATTCATATTCACCCATATGTTTGCACAGCTGCGTCACATTCATTCTCATTAACCCAACAGCTAGTACCTATTCTTCAATGGGCAATCAGGGTATGTTCACACCAGTCGCAGCTGGTGTGCGGCGTGGTCCAGCTGAGATCAGCGCAGTGATGGTTCGCCAATCTCCGCTCATCTCACTGTTTTTTTTTTGACAGCTCATAAATTTCAATTGCTTTCACCACACACAACCCGCACACCTCCACAATGTAGTGATGTGAACTGGGCAGATAGGGAGATAAGGCATTTTGCCTTGTCATGTGGTGGAATAGCCACCCAACACAGTTCCACTGCATGTAGTGTGAGTATACCCTCAAGGTCTCAGGGACATTTGCTCTATTTATAATACACCCCACATTATATTCATGCCATTTTTAAATGTAGCACCCTGGTCTTAGGCAGGGTTCCTAGCAAATTTCGTTTGCTGGTGGTAACTAGCCTGGCTAATTGTTAGGGGGATCCACTGATTTTTCCCTAAAACCTGAATTTGGTGCACCTCTCTTTTCTGTCACTAGGTGACATTGCTGCCTTTGGCATTAGAATGACAAGATCACAGTAAGTTCAGGTTATGAATAGACACATTTTTTCAGCCAATTGGAGTCGCTACTTTACATTCTGGGATATTTAAGGAGAAGGACTAAGGTTTTCGGTGTTCTTTCAGCCCCAAGCTTTGGCCTGGGGACTGTACGTGTTGCAGCAGCTGAAGGTTAGGTCTGAAGCCTGAGGTCTAGCCACGTGGTGTGGAGGTACAGCCTGAGGAGAGCCAGATCATTGCAGAGGTTCTGCCGGATGGGAAACCAAATCTTTGCCAGCGGTGAGGGAGCAACAGTTGTTACATGGGACAACCACTCCTGTTACCAGAGGCAAGTGAGGATTAAGGTCAGAGATAAAGGGGACACAGTCACCACTAAGCGACAACCACTCCTGTTATCAGAGGCCAGTATATGGAAGTCTGAAGAAGTACCAGAGCAGCCTTATTCACTAGGGACGGTGAACAAGTGGGAAAGCTTCAGCAGAGTGCCAAGCCAGGGACCCAGTGAGGATTACACAGCAGGTTAGCTGTGGAACAGCTCAGGGGATCCAGTGACAATTGGGATCTTGAAGTCTACTGTGAGACTGGGAGCTCAGTGAGTGAAGATCTACAGTTGGATACTGTGAGATGTGCGAGAAGATCTATATTGGGTTACTGTGAGTTACGTGTACAGATCTTTATTGACTGTTGAAAGTTCAGTTACCATAGAAGACAGCAGTTCTACAAATACAGTTACTGCATCCAGTTTAAAGGCTCTACATCTGTATAGCTGTCTGCCTATTATTTTTGTCTCAGAGTCTGCCAATTGCTATCGCATCTGCCTAAGGGTGTCCTGGTCCTAACCCTCTCTCCACCAGTTCTGTTTAAGAGACAATAAATCTCTTTTTTTTGCATTCAAAAAGTGAATGGCGCCCATGTTTGCAACTTGCATTACAACCACCATGCCTAGTGTAGCCATGATCCCCCTTGGGGGTGGCTGGTAGTTGTGGTTCACCTGCCCGGTGCCCTCAAACACATGATTTTCCTCACACCCGGAGTCACTGAACAGGTCAGTACTTTGTTTTGTTGTTTTATTTAGGGGATAGACTTGGATAGGGAAGGGATAACTATGGGATGCCCAAAGATCAAATCACGGCACCTTCTATATACACTGCAGTATATACACTCCTTCTTCCTCCTGCACAAACACATGCTGACTGTTTCTCTTTCTTCTCTCCTGCTCACTACTTGCTGTTACAGGCCTGAAAGGCACTTTATCAGACCTCTATGACACCTCTTCCTATCCTAGCTAGTACATGGTGAGGCCTGCTCTTCTGCCAGCAGGACCTCCGGACCATCCATTACAGGCAAGGGCCACGGGCTCCCAATTGTGAAGCCACGGGCCCTCAGTTGTGTAGCTAAGGTCGGTGGTACTAGCTGAGCCTGAATGAACTACAACTCCCAGCCCATCCTTCTTCAGGCCCCTTTGGCCTACCTCACTGTCCAGTGACCCTCCTTCCCCTTATTGGCTCCTCTGATCTCCACAGACTGTCCACTTTCTCCTCCCAGCCTGCACCAGCCTTCTTGTCCAGCTCCCAGGGTCTGTCACTCACCGACACCCAGGGTCGCTGATAGGGCAGTACAGTCAGCCCTCCTGTAGGGGGCCTGAGCTCTGTCACTTCAGAAGAGTGGCCCAGGGAAACCTGCAGGAGAGGTGAGTTGGCTGTACTGCTCTGTAACATGGTAACTCCTATGGGTCCCCTGCAGCGCTGCCAGCTTTCTCCCTCCAGCAGCTCTGCAGAGGGATCCGTTCTATACATCCACAAAGTGTCCCGATCTGGAGAAGAAGGAGACAGCTGCAGAGTCTCTGCCTGTGCCTCTGCGGTTCCTGAAACTCCTCCGCTGTCTCTCCCTGGTCCGTAGTCGGCACTCTGCAGTGTTATCTCCTGTCAGCAGGGCCGTCTTTAGGGCAGGGCAAAAGGGGCAGCTGCCCTGGGCCCTGTCATTGCTGTGGGGCCCAAAGCAGCTGCCTCATACTTGCCAACTATCCTGGTTTAAATTCCCTTGTCCCTTGAAGTTTTAGACCTGTGCTGTGTCCCGATATCTAAGTGCTGCTACTAAAGCTGCCCAACTCTGTCCTATTGTTGTGTACAGATGACTCACCTGCAGACCCTGTGTTTACACGTAAATAACCGGCATTGATATGTAAATAGTGGCAGCATTCATATGTAAATAGTGGCGGCCAGCTGCATTTATATGTAAACAAAGGTGGCATTCATATGTATATCATGCTCCCCTGAGGTCATATTCACCATCACCTATACTGGATGCTGCCCACTGGGGAGACAAATGCATGCTTGAAAGTCCACAGCACATGTCAGCAGATGCATGAGAGTGTCATTGATAATTGATGGTACTGCTGTGTATCTACTAAGGGAAAGCACATTTCTGTGGTGTCAGGAAAGCGACTTTGTGCTCCCCAGTCCATGGTGTGCGGGCAGTGAGGAGATGATGTGCTGTAACCTCTAGCAACCAATCTGTGGGCAGTAATGATGTGCAGTAACCTCTAGCAACCAATGAGTGAGCAGTATTGATGTACAGTAAACTCTAGCAACCAAACAAGCATAAAGTATGTGCTGTAACCTCTAGCAACTAATCAGTGAGCAGTAATGTGTGCTGTAACCTCTAGCAACCAGACAGCAAGCGGCAATGATATGCTGTAACTTCGGGCAACCAATCAAAATCACTGCTGATCTGATTCAGTAAATTGATTTTGAGTCTAGTTGCTATTTATTGTATGTCTCAGAGCAGGTGGAGAGTGAAATTGCATTGGGGGGGCCAAGAAAATATTTGCCCAGGGTTCAATCAATATTAAAGACAGCCCTGCCTGTCAGTGTTGATGAATGAGCACGGAGCTTGCTCCCCCTCCCTCCAGATTGTGCTTTCACTGTGTCAGGACCTGTGTCCTTGCTTGGGTCACCTGCTGGTGGCAGTGTTTGGAAAACCAAATGGTGTAGTTCTGGTGGCCACCAGCGGGTGTCTCCCAGGAGATTGAGCTTACAGGTCATTAAGCTGCACCTGATGGGTCTGCTGGATCTATATAAGCCCGCCTTGCTCCCTGTCCCAATGCTTCAGTGTTTTTCCCTGCAAGCCGTGTCCATGCCTGAACCTGACCTGCTCTGATCCCCAATCTGCAATCTGCAATCCAGACCCAGAGACCTGATTCCTGAACCTGCTTCCTTGCTCTCATGCTCCCAGTACCTGGCTCCCTGTTCCCCTTATCTGGTATCCCTGTTTGCTTATTGTATTTGTGTGTTTTCTTCTCTTGTATTTAGTTAGTCAGATAGTTAGGTGTTTATTTTGGGGTTTGGTGTGTTTTAAACTTTTACTTGCTCATTTATGTTTGCTGGTGTTTGGTGTTGGAAGTGTGCTATTTGTCTAATAAATATATTGATATTTTCACCTTACACCTGGTCCTGATTCCTTTAAGTGCAGCCAACTGATCTGACCATCCCTGCTGGATACCTGCATATGGTATCCCTGACATAACACTGAAGCCATACAATCAGATCGGCTGCACCTGGGAATCAGGTCTGAGCATTGCTAACTGCTGCAAGATGCATGCTGAGGAGATTTTGTATTTCTCACTGCTTGCAACAGAAGACAGGGATTATTGTTGCCAGATTTTGAAAGAGC
>BLSH010159121.1:492037-517336 GCA_018402905.1 Glandirana rugosa
ACACTGAAACCAAAGTATAAATAACGATGGTGTCCGTTTCGTCTGAAAAAATACACGTCGTACAGTAACTTATGCACACGTTATGCAAACACACGTAGTTTCGTAAGGGCGGGGTTATCGACGGTAATGTAATTCATTTACGAGAAGTTATTTCTTGTACCGTACACTCCGGATTACACTCTCGTCTCCAAGAAGTGTGACCCTATCATGTAAAAAAACACAAGTAAATTCTTTTTTACACAGTTCTCGACCATCTCTACCATCAGGTACTCTCCATCGTCGTTGACCATTACCACCGTTCGGTCATCTTCACCGTCCTCGTTTTTTACAACCTGTCATAACCAGTTCTAGATCCATAATAATTATAAAATCCCTGAAGCTGATGCTGGCTACGTTTTTCCTTGTGATTTTGAGCACACAAATTGTACCTTACAACATTTTTTGCTCCTGCCACTTCTACTGGCTTGCCACCATTACCAGTTGCTGCTACCTCTCATGGACTACCATCTCTACCAGCTCTTGACACATTTTTTCTTAAATGAACACAAAAAAATGTACTATCCCAGTGTGAAGAACCTCTGCTCTCACATTAGGCCTCACATGCCATGTTCTTTATTGAAGAGCATTTACTTAATGTAATGGCAGCTATTGGGGCGGGAATGCTTTGATGCACACAAACGTATTGCACACGTATTCAATGACATGCTGCACATAAAAAAGTCTGCTTTGCCTGTGGTAGCAATAAATATGAAACCAAAGTCACAGTGTGTGAGGGTGGCTAGCCTCTACCCTTAATTTTTTCCACCTGCAGCTTTGCCTCAAGTGCAGTGGATACACATCCCACATTACTAAATGTAACAGAAACAATGGCAAGTAGGAAGAAAAAATAGGGGGTGGTTTGGTACACAAAAGTATGTGGTGATGCGCTGCACACAAAGGGTGCCCTTGCCTGTGTCAGCAACAAGTGTGAAACCAAGGCTACCTTGTGGGAACTTGGAAGGCGGCCAGTCTATGCACTTAGGTTTTCCCGCTGCACCTGTGCCTACAGTGTGGTAGATCCAGACATCATCAGGAAATGTGGCAACAAATTTCCAGTAGATTATCCAACTGAATTTCCCCTTGTATCAGGGAAGGTGGAAACATTCTTCTTGAAGGCTCCCTAAAATATTCTGCCTCCTAACTGCCAGTGCCCTACTACTCCTTCTCTCCTTCTACTCCTAATTATCAGCACCCCAACATTCCTCCTCCTCATATTCCTCCTGTGCCTCCAACTGCTTCATGGCATACTGCATGCAGGTGGAGCGCAGTGATAGCATTCTGTGCAAAATATTGTCACTGTCCCTGGAACTTCAGGTCCAAAAAATGGAAGCTGGGTACCTGCCACTGCGGTGTATCCAAGGTCACCAAAGGCTTTGAGCCCCAGAGTAGGAGAAGGAAAAGGTCACATTAGTAGCCTATATAAATGGCTGGTATATGTACCTGGGAGGGTAAAGGGAAAGGGTACATTAGCAACATTTGCAGCCAAGTGGCTTCTCTATCACTGGGAATATTAAACAGAGAAGTGGTTTGTTAGCCACTTCACTACCTCATATGCAATTCACCACTGGTGGGGTGAAAAAGAACCCAGTTCTTCAGAGTCTCTCCACACATCCTCTCTGATAAGGGTGACCAGAAAGGAAGATTTTGTGAAGGACAGGCAGCCCATGGCCATGGGATTCAATGCTTACCCTTAACTGCCTGCCCCTCCCCCTGGCCATAAGTTTTCTGCCCTCTATTTGCTGCTGCCTGCCCTGTACCCCGTGGGAATTCTATGGTGGTAAATTTCCTCCTGGAGCTATGCCTCCATCATGAGGTATACAGCCACCATCAGGAAATGCAGTAAATTGTGTATTTTCACTGCATTCTCAAAGAAAAGCATTGTGGGCTCCCTCTGGGACAGTGGCAGTTGTTCACCTTAATATCAAATCTCCTTGTATCAAGGAGAGTTGTTCAAATAAAAATGGTGTCATAGCATCCTACATAGCATATGCAGTTTAAAATATATTAATAATCGTATTGCAGATATTCAGGCACGCAAAACTGAGCATCTGTGGTCCTAGGACATAACAAATCATGCTATTGATTTAATTCTCAGAATTCTTCTAAAAAGCAAAAAACTATTTTTGAGTGAACTGATCGTTTACTGTACATTTTATATAACTAATGACGGTATCTATGTGTTTGAAATACATTTGTACTAAACTTAACCTTAGTTTATGGTTGTAAGCTATAATTCACTGGTCATTATATTATATCGCAAATTGTCCTTCCTCTGTTAATTTAAATATTTGCTGTTATATAGGTAAACACTTTTGCTATTATTTCAATTCAGACTGGAAAAAGAAAACACGGCTAATCAGGTTTTCAACCGAGGTCTGGGAACATCTGGCATCCTGAGGCGGGAGATTGACAGATCATCCAACTGCTTTAAGCCATTATTATGGACAGAATAGAGATTTCATGAACAGTGACCCCAAAGGTTAGGTGACTGAGGTTCATAGTGCTGTCACCATGTAGCAAAGATCAGCATATAGCAACTGCCTCACAACATACTCTTCATCTAAAGGAACTGATGTACTCGGCTATCCAGTTTTTACACTGGTAAGATGAAGCAGCATAAAATTGTTAGAGTACAGGTGATAAAGCATGCATGTATACAAAGAAAAGAACACCAGAGCGTGCCCACCTAAGTTTAGCATTAGAAAGGCTTAAAAGTGATACTAAACAAAGAAGTGTTAACTGCCATAATTAATTTACATAAATCATATATATATAATGCTACTGTATTTTTTTTCTTAATTTCTTAAACCTTATTCCCGAACTGCTGTTTTGTGGGCACATGATTTTTCCCTGTTCTTTGGGAAAGATCCTTAGGAAGGGCTTCTATTACTCTGCTGATATATGCTCCCTACAGTGTGCGTCTGTGTCTGCACTGATTGGTGCTGTGCCAGTCACATGACTTAAAGTGATTGTAAAGCTTGTTTTTTTTTTTTTTAAATAAAAACCATGTCATACTTACCTCCTCTGTGCAAGGGTGTACAGAGTCGCCCTGATCCTCCTCTTCTGGGGTCCCTCCGCGACGCTCCTGGCTCCTCCCCACATCGAGTGCCCCCACGGGGAAGTGCTGCCCTGGGGAAACTCGTGCAGGCGCACTCCCGAGTTCTGCTGTTGCATCCCTTGACACAGGCAACAGGACTCGGACGTAAAATGGGGGGCTCTGGGGGGCTGCTACACTAAAGGAGGTTTTTCACCTTAATGCATAGAATGCATTAAGGTGAAAAACCCTGAGGGTTTACAAACCCCTTAAGAAACAAGTTGCAGAAGAGCAATTCAAATTAGACTATAAATAACAAAAAACTGTTTTACAGCTTCCAATAAATCAGTATTGTACATTAAATGTGTATTTTTTGTGCATTAATATGGTGTATGTGGAGTCAGTGATAACTGACACTATCATTTTGTTCAGAGGACATCTGCATCCAAGGCTCTTTTTTTACATTACAGGTATTAGCAACAACATTTGATATTTTTATTACTGATTTATAACAAAACTAAGCATTTTTGTGAGTTTCTTGGTCAAATGGCTACATGCACTTGGTCCCCTGTGGGATCTAAAACAATTTAAAAAATAAAGAAACACTTTTTTAAGCACATTTAAAAATAATAACACAAATTTGTTCTGTGAAGTTGCCTGAAGTTGATCTTTATGAAAAAGACAAACCTGTAATTGGAAAAAAATTGTAAATTGTAAACTATTATAACACAATAGTATATAATATACACCATCAAGTGATAAAACACTGTGAGTCTTTTTTTAAACACTACTAGCATTTTGGGCCTTAAGCCCTGTAAACATGGGTAGAATGTCGGGAGACATTTGCCAGTTAAAAAAAGTCTGACATTCTGCCCGTGTGTACGTCAGTCTGTACGACAGAAGCCGGCCAGCTTCTAATGGACGTGCATGCTGGAAAAACCAGCCCGAGTGAGGAGCGTAAGACATGCTTAAACCTATGATGATTATTATTATTATTATTATTATACAGGATTTATATAGCGCGAACAATTTACGCAGCGCTTTACAACTTGAGGGTAGACAGTACAAATACAATACACTTAAATACAGTAGGAATCAGAGGGTCCTGCTCGTTAGAGCTTACAATCTAAAAGGGAAGGTCAAGAGATACAAGAGGTAATAACTGTGGGGGATGTGCTAATAGAGAAGATAAATGATGATACCAACCTTCAGTTTATCACTATTTACATAGGATATTCAGGCATCAAAGCAGCACTTTGAAAAGTTTTGCCATAATACACTTAATGTGCACTTAATGGTGTATAATATCACATTTAGTTCACATTTTTCTTAAAAACATCATACTTTCCCTAGACAGACACTGTTTATTAGGTAGGATAAATATGATATTATGTTAACACAGTCTAGACAATATTTACTTCAGGATTTCCAGTTTCAAAAAACACAGCAAAATGTAAAAAAAAAGTATGCTGTTATGTATTGCAGTTATTTAATATAACTGGCAATACATTCATATAATGTAACTAAGCAGTTTATGTCTCCTAGTTACTTCCTCCTCTCAAGTGATTTCTCCAGGCAGGAAAGCTAAGAATTCTCGCACACTGAGTGACCTTTGCAATAGCATTAAGATCTCCCAGAATAATAAAAGAACAGTAGGTTCTGGAGAAGTTAAGCTCTATGTGAGATTTTCCAAAAATGCTCTCTACTCCCTATTCTAACAGTTTTTATTCTGTGCTAAGGTCACGTCAGACTGCATGTTTCCTTTTGAACATCGTCTTCAAGAAAGCTGTCTTGTAATGAATAGAATATGCATAAATGTAATGTAGGATATATGAGGTTTTAAGTATTATGCTACATATTTTCACAGGCACAATTGTAAAAAAAAAATGTCCATCTGTATCTGTTGGAAATATCATCTTAACCACTTCCGGACCACGTCGCATACATTTGCTGCTGCAAGGTGGCAGCATAACACAAATCACTGTCTATAAACAGCAATTTGTACATGTGCGGCTGTGGGGCGAGCACGTGCCGCCGGTGGCGCTCTGCAGGAGTTAGTTAACCACCTTCCACCCAGCCAATGTATATATACGGCCGGGTGGGAGCCTCACAGTTCTGACTGGACATTCATGTATGACCTTCTGAACGGGTGCTCACAGCATCATAGGATCCAGCTGAGCACAGATCGGGTTATGGACACCGTGATTGGCCCTCCTGATCATGTGACGGCTGTGTCCAATCACAGCCATCACAATGTAAACAGAGACACGTGTTTCTGTGTCAGTTCTCCCCCCGCCGAGCTCGGTGAGAGGGGGAAGCTGCAGCCCTGTGACAGCTCTCTGTATGAAGATGATTTCATACAGAGAGCTCTCACAGATTGCCCCCCACACAGTGCACCAAGCACCACTGATACCCCTGTCCCCATACACATCAGTGTCCCCATAAAATAGTCCCCAAAACATCTGTATGTCCCCCATCACATCTGTCACAGTCCCCAAAACATCTGTCTGTCCCTGTCACATCTGTCACCATACACAAAACATCTGCCTGTCCTTGTCACATCTGTCACCATACACAAAACATCTGTCTGTCCCTGTCACATCTGTCACCATACACAAAACATCTGCCTGTCCCCGTCACATCTGTCACAGTCCCCAAAACATCTGTCTATCCGCCATCACCGCCAACACCAAATAAACCACGATTTGGGTTATTTTTACCAAAGAAATTTAGCAGTATCATTTTTGGTCAAAGTTTATGAAGAGAAATTACTTATTTGCAAAATTTTATAACAGAAATGAAGAAAAATGCATTGTTTTTGAACATTTTTGGCCTTTTTTAATTTGTAGCGCAAAAATAAAAAACCCAGAGGTGATTAAATACCACCAAAAGAAAGCTCTATTTGTGTGAAAAAAATGATAAAAAATTTCATATGGGTACAGTGTTGCATGACTGCGCAATTGTCATTCAAATTGCAACAGCGCTGAAAGCTGAAAATTGGTCTGGGAAGGAAGGGGGTTTAAGTGCCCAGTATTGAAGTGGTTATAGCGACGCAGTGCCGAATCGCAAAAAGTGCTCTGGTCCTAACATGGGAAATCCTTCCGGAGCTGAAGTGGTTAATTAATGAATTGTATTTCTACACAAAACTTTTTTTTTTTTAGTTTAGGATAGTCTCAGACTCATGACAGCTACTCAAGAGGGGATTTCCCTTCACTCTGGAGAGTAAAAGCATATGAAAAGAAATCTCTTCAACGGGACTCAAAAGAAAAAATAAAACTGACAGGGCTTTAATCACTCAATAAATAAATCATTTGCTATACATACGCTAAAAGCCCTAAACTATTCTACAGTAGAACAGAAGGCAAGTTGGATACAGTATGATTTTATGTTTGTACAACAATCATTACAGGCTGGGAAAAACTAGGTAGAGTATTTTGGTAAGCTGGAACTTTTTGTCCAATTGCAGATTGCAATTGTAGGTGAAAGTAGGATTTTGAAGAACAACCCAAATCTCTGCAGGGCCCACTTTAGTGGAAAGTTTTGCTTAAATTGATAATAAAGTCAAGTTTAAAAAAAGAAAAAAAATGTGTATATATTTAAGTATGTATTCTTAAAGTAGAACTATAGGCAAAACGTTTTTTTTTTTCATTTTGGATAGAGCAAGGGAGGGTTATAACCCTGTCATATTTTATTCATCATCTGTGTTACATTGCAGAGATTTCCTTCACTTCCTGTCCCATAGCCAAAGAGGTAGTGAGAGGAAATCCCTGCAAAAAGGGAATTCTTTGGGGACCCCCCAGGTCATCAGAACTAGTGTTCCCATTGGAAGATTTCCCCTCTATTACTTTTCTGGGAACAACCCAATATCTGGCAGGTGTTCTAATACCCCCCACCCACACCCCACAAACTCCATCCAAAACTAAAAAAAATGTTTTGCCTTTAGTTATACTTTAATTAAAGAAAAATACCTTCTATTGCTTTCAGCTTCCTCCAAATCTCCACTGTATTTTTTATTGTGCAGCTGTGATCAGACTTACTATTAGGGGGTGGCTATGTTTTTCCCCATGGTCCTGCTGTGTATAGGTATGTACTATATATAAAAGCATACACTATATAGGATTTATAGGGGTTGATTTACTAAAATCTGGTGCAGCTCTGCATGGTAGCCAATCAGCTTCTAACTTCAGCTTGTTCATTTAAAGTGTATGTAAACTCAACATTTCATATTCCTGGTATGTGCCTGTTGTACCATATACTTGTACGGAAAACTATCCTGTTTTCTTTGTGTTGCTTGCTTTATGAGAAATCCCTGATGTTCCTGCCAGTCCCTCTGCTTTCCTATTAAAAACCGACCACACCAGGCATGAGAGCGTCAGTTCTCTAGCTGTGCTGGGAATTCAGCCTGCTCTCCTCCAATGATTAGACTTGTGCTGACACACCCCCTCCCCTTTGCAGCCATTCAATGGGAAGATCAGCATACTGCTGTTTCTCCTTTCCCAGCTCACGGAGCTCATTATGAAGTTGAGAACGCAGATTATGTGATCACTTATAAAACAAGGAAAAAATATATTTATATTTTTTTTTATATATATACATAAAGGTTTTGCCTTTCATTTCTATTTTAAATGAATATTTTTTTTTCACAAGGTGAGGGTTTACATATACTTTAAACTTTGACAAAATAACCTGGTAGCTGATTGGTTTCTATGCAGCGCTGCACCAGATTTTTGCACTCTCCAATTCTAGTTAATCAACCCCACAGTGTACAAAGAGTAATGCACAAGGTCACAAATAACATGAACTGCTTGCTCAAAACAACAGGAAGTGAGGGGGGGGAGGAGGAGAGGTTCAGGAGCTCATGGAAGGCGTTACAAGGAGGCAGAAAAACACACTAAAGCCAGGTACACACTATTATTTAATTTAATTTAATTATTTATATCAGCTCCGATCAGAGCCGCTGTACTAACCATGTGAGTTTAGTACAGCGAACTCCCCCATTGAACTGTTATGTTCTGAAGGGGGCGCTCCTCCCCCCGCCAGAACACTCCGATCAGCGTTCTCTACCATTGGCTGAGAACCTGATCAGAAGTCGGTCGGATGCTGCTTTTCCATCATGCACTTCCGACAGAAGCCGGCCAAATGGCTGGTTTCTGTCGGACAGACTGACATACACACGGGCCGAATGTCGGCCATTTTTTTTGAACCAGCCATGACATTTGGCCCGTGTGTACACAGCTTAAGAAAAGGTTTTATGTAAATCTGGCCCTGATTACAGGGCCATGGTGTACTGGAGGTGTAAGGATTTTCATACGTTTAGTGCAAGGCTTCAGACTACAAAAACACGACTAGAAATGTGTTAAAAAAGTCATATGTATGGAAGGCCATAGAATTTAACCCATACAATGGTATTTAAAGAGCCACTGTCACTTTGCCTTATTACATTGTTGTAACAGAAAGGGACTTCCGGGTATTGGGGGGCATGTGACCACATCCAAGCACTCGAACCTAAGCAGCCAATTACCAGAGAGGGGGCAGTGATGTAATCCTCCTTAATGAGCTCTGACACCTACTAATACTGGAACTTACCCAAGGTGGACCCCTGCAGTGGTTAGACAGCTTGGGAGTGCGAATTGCTGAATATACCATGCTGAGAGGGTATCCATTAAAAGACATTCTTACATGCTCTGGAATGGGCAGGTGACAGTGTCTCTTTAACATTGAAAATAGCACTGGAAAGTAGTGGCTGCATACAATTGCTATATTAGTTAAAGTGGACCCTCGACCATGAATATAACTTCCTCTCCTCCGACTCCCTTACAAAATTGGGACTTCTTTAAACAATAAATATCTTTTTTTAATTTTTACACTTTTCATTTCCTGCATTCTCACCTAGGTGAGGATGACATATGCAGCATTAAATGTGTGCATATCTTGAACATGAGCAGACACGTTGTGGTTCTATAGGATCTTACAGGGAACCATAACTTGTCTACACATGTGCAAAGCCGTGCACAGCCCCGTACATGTGCAGAAATAAGCAGGTCTCTGCCAATTGTTTGGACCCAACAGATGTGCGGTGTGTCTGCACATAAGCATGGATTTTGCATATGCACAGGCTCAGGTTATGCCTGCATATGCACAGGATATCATTCCATAATGATGCGTTCAGTGACAAAGAAGAAATTTGGTCTAGAATGAGGAAAATGCTGGACTAAATGGACTAGTATTTATTTTTTTTGTATACATATAGGAACAATTACCAAGGAATGGAAATAACATTTTAGCTAGGTAGGCTGAAGTTTCTCTGCAAAACCTTCTATGCATTCCATTTGGCTTTATCCATGTGTTGAATGATAAAACTTTGAAAGAAACAACTTATTAACGAAGCCTTGAATGATGCTTTGGTATGCAGTTTCTTATTATTCGCATGGGCAGAGAAAGTAAATTCAGGAGATTTCATAGATTTGTACTATGTAAATAGTATTAGGATTAAATGTAAATAGTTCTGTGCACAAGCTATATATCAAAATGCACATCAATAAAAAAAAAAAAAAAGCCGCAAAATGTTATACTGGTTCCTATAAAGATAGATTAATGTCTGTAGGATGTGACAGCCGATAGCTTGAATTTGTGTATGTTGACCTTCACATTATACGTGAGAAGTTACACCAGTAAACAAGGACATAACCTGGAAGTTGTAAATTAATTTATATTGTTTTTAAGAAAGCCTGTTACTGAATGAAGGGAAATATAATAGCTTTGATATAAAATTCATTCAGATATGACACTTTTCAAGTGGTTTGCAGCTGCAAATAGAAAAGTTCTTAAAAAAAAAACTTAAGTTGCCATGGCAACCTATCTTGTAAGTTGCGCGCTCAACTTTTCCATTTTATTTTTCCTATCCTGGGGTAATGCATGATAGATATCTTTCCAAGGTTAAGAGAGAGGTTTGCGGCAGAACAATAATCCTCCCATGAACTACCCAAACACAAGAAAATATTTCTTAATTAAGCAAAAAGTCAAAGCAGCATGCTCATTACTGTGAAATATCCGTCTATATCAGCTGGGAAGCACAAAGCTGTGTGATGAGAGCTTAATGAGCACCAGAATAACGCACAATTTATACACTTTACTTTCATGTTATTGTCAAAACAAACATGCGTGGGATGGTCAGGAATCATCTCAAATAAAGTACCAGGGTAACCTTACTAATCCAAAATTGTTTTATTTGTGTGCCCTGATAAGCTTGTATACAGCTGCTATACACATAAAACAGTAACACACAATGCACAGTAATGCATAGCATGCTTTTGTTTAGAATGACACCTCAATGTACAAGTATTAGAAATACCAATGGACCTGCACTTGCTGTGTGATGTGGTGCACTGCATTAAAAAATATGAACTGTAAAAATGAACATTTTACTGCATTATACCCCATGAAATGTGAGTTGCAAAGCCATCTTTAATTGGATCCCAACACACCTAAGCAGCAAACAGCAATGCACTTGCACTGTGTTAAATGCCTGGTTTTATGTGTGTTGTGGTGCATTGGCAGCCCATTCAAATTAAATAGGTAGCTTAACACAAGGCATATTATTGTGCCCATACCACACATTGAACACAAATACCAGTAGACCATGTTAGACATTGGTATTTTACTGCTATACACTAATGTCAATGGGTCCTAAATAAATAGGTGGCCCTAACACAATGCACATTAACAGGAGTCGCACTGCACAGAAACATGCATGCAGTAACACAACATTATGGTAAAATGTGAAGGGGGTCTTAAAGAAGGACTAAATCCATTGATTTAACAGTTTCAAGAAACAGTTGCATTCCCTGCATGTGTCCGGAATGTAACTGTCATATTGGTTGTGCTCTTAACCAAACTGTTAAACTATCAAATGGCTGGTGTCATAATTGATCATATGTGCAGCATCACGGACGTTGAAGATCAAACAGAGGACAAGATGGCAGCTTCCTTGATTGAAAAGTATGGGAGGGTTTAGTTCCACTTGAAGATTCTGCATTTATACAAAGTATGGAGCGAAAGCAATAGTCTAAGCAATATTTAAGAAGCCATTAAGCAAACTGCTAGGGCCTGCAGTTTTGAGTTTGAGGATTTTTCTAGACACTCTTCATACAGTGAGCAATCAAACAGATTATGTTAAAACATACAAAATTTATTGATTACATCATATAAAACATGAACGTTCGTTATTTAAATGATACATAAAACCATGAGCTTGAACATGAAGCGTAGGGTCTATGAATGACGTTTCGCAGATTCCTGCTTCTTCAAAGGTAGCCCCAAAGACTTCAAGTTCTACTATAAATAACAATCATCATTACTTTTGTATTTCACAGATTTTGATCTCCACAATCCAGCATTATTCAATAAACAAAGGTAAAGTAACTCGCCTCATGTTCAAGCTCATGGTTTTATGTATCGTTTCAATAATGAATTGACGGCGGCTGCGAGATCGCGCACTGTGAGCCGCCGGAGGAGCGCCCGCGCGCTCGCTGTGTTCGGGGAGGGCCAGGGAGCAAGTGCGGCGGCCTCGATCACCGCCGGCTACCCGCGATGCCCCCCCCCGGTGTGAAAGAATGGTAAGTAAACACGGACCTCCGTTCTGTGAAGGGGGAAGGGCTGTGAACACAGCCTTCCTCTACACGGAAGCTGTGATCACTCCCCTTCCCCTGCTAGGGCAGTCCCCCCACAGTTAGAACACACCCAGGGAACACAGTTAACCCTTAGAGTGCCCCCTGCAGGTTAACCCCTTCACTGCCAATGGCATTTTACACAGTAATCAGTGCATTTTTATAGCACTAATCGCTGTATAGATGCCAATGGTCCCAAAAAAGTGTCAAAATGGTCCGACATGTCCGCCCCAATATCGCAGTACCGCTAAAAATTGCAGATCGCCGCCATTACTAATAAAAATAAATAAATAAATAAAAACCCCAAAAATGAATTCTCATCATCCGTAAACGGGGCCACTTTTGCGCAAACCAATCAATAAACGCCGATTGCGATTTTTTTTTATCGCAAATATGAGGAAGAATATAAATTTGTATTTTAGCAAAAAGTAAGAAATTTGGTTTTTTTTGCAAAATTGTCGCTCTTCTTTTGTTTATAGCGGCGATCAGAAATGACGCAGTGATGATCAAATATCACCAAAAGAAAGCTCTGTTTGTGGGAAAAAAAGGACGCAAATTTCGTTTGGGTACAACGTCGCACGACCACGCAATTGTCAGTTAAAGCGACGCAGCGCCGAATCGCAAAAAGGGCTCTGGTCCTAAAGTGGGAAATTCTTCCGGGGCTGAAGTGGTTAAAGTAGTTCCCATTTAAGAAGTGACACAGTAATAAATACACAAGGTTAGAGCAACTTAATAGTGTTTACTCAGAAGGATATTGATAAAGAGGAACTTTGATGTACAAATAATGCACAGGATATACTATGATCAGTTCAAAGCGATAACCAGAGACTTTGTATCCTATCTGTACCTTTAACAGTCAATACACTGAAATTGGCGTCTCCATATTCACTATTTATGAGAGTGGGTACAGAATAGCAATGGAGTGATTGCTGTATAACAAACCACACCCCTCTATTCACTCCCATGAGAGCCAACCGCAGATAATTACCTCAGTCACATAAACGGCAAACAGTAAACCAGCAATTAGCCTGATCTGAAGAAGAGAGTTCTTAGGTATTCCTTTAAATATGAATATTATTCCTTTTTTTTGAGGGGAGAGAGATAACTGATGTGTTACAGTTACTCAATGTTCCTGAAGGAAGTTCAGATGATCTTCTGCCGGCTATGGAGTTTCTTTAAGGTGTACACCAAGCAAACTGTAGTGGCAACAAATAAATTCCAAGAAGTGCACTGAATTTTGCAGGAAACACAATATTGCAGAGATACCAGGGAACTTCACAGTGATCACTGACTTTATGGATGAACTACAAGTAACAGCAATCCAGATAGAAGAATAGACAATATTGTAATCCAGCTGTATGATCCTGCATGGGGAATCAAGGCCTATTCACTGTAGTGATGGTGTATTATGATGTAAGTACAGTGTTTGCAGAGGTTGACCTCCACATGCTCACCTAACCGAACAGGTGACACTTGTAAGCGGTCCTGCAGCTCCGATGATAATGGTGGTGATGCTGGGCCGATGAACACTTCCACTGCATGTTCCTGGAAAACATCCTCCACTGCACTGTCTGCAGGCTCTCTCACTCTCTCTGATTGATCAATCTGGCCACTGCTGTGACTGCTGCTGCTCTGGAATGGCTCAGATATCTGTCAGCTCGCTCTGCAGATCACCCACTGGAACACTATAGCACCGCAGCTGGCTGGGACACTGTGGAAATTCAGCTGGCTGGATCGCTGGAAGTAGGCCTCAGGCTGCAGCCCCGCTGTGAAGGACACACAGGGTCCTTACTGGTCAATCATGCCATCCCAAGAGACTGAAGTAGGCCTCAGCCTTTGCTTAAATAGCCTCTCCCACAAAGCATTGTTCCTCCCAAAAGCCTTCACTGCAGCACAGCACACTGGGAATTGGAGTCCTTCCACTGCAGAATCCAATGACAGGTTTCCTCTGTGTCACTACAAATCTCACAAGGCAGCACTTCTCACATGACCACTCTGTTTAATAACTTCAACACTAGGGTAAAGTCTTCATTACATCCATAGGCAGCAATTATCTCTATGTCAAAGGATGTTGGACTCCTGGCTACAATCTCCCCCATTGGCTGTTGTAATCTAATACCTATGTGTCTTCTGCTCTGCACATAGAAAACACAGAGGGAGAGAGCTTATGCAGGCAAATGACAGTTTAGACACCCGCTACACTAACATTCGATTAAATCAGATAGGTAGAAGGCTAAATGCTAGACAGGCGCTCCCAAGTACTTGCATATAGTTTGACCCGGTGTCTTTAATGCTTAAATCTGGAGGGGGTGGGTGTAAAAAAACAAATATTGACTAAAAATTTTGAACGCTGGTCTACCTCTCCTGTAATTCTCTGTTAGACACTGAGATCCACCATCACTTGGGCCTCCAAAATAACATTACAGCAGACTGACTTCTTTGTAAAACTTGAGATTTGCAATTAAGCGTCCTGGTTTTAGTTGCCTCTGGGGCACTGAATGGTGGTCAAAAGGTATGTATAAGTAAGCAATGGTGTCTCATTGCATTCAGGTTGCTATTTCCTTTTTTAAACCTTGTAGTGTAGAGAAGGGTTAATGGTTTGGCAATTTTAGAGGCTCAGCTGGACAAGGTTTCTAATCCTTTTAACTTTGAAGGGACAATTGAAAGTAATGAGTGAATATCAGCAAATGTCTTTATTTTCTACTCTGCCCAGAGTAATTCATTTCTGTCAGAAAACCAGTGGGATCCAAAGAGAATCCCGATTTTACTGAACTGGTGCAGCGCATTGTTCAGTGTTATGTCACCGTCTTAAAACATAACAGATATGCTTTCTTATTCTTCATTATCCACTGCAATATTTTCCAGTCAATAAAGGTGAGTTTAACACTGCATTCCACTCACAGATCGGGATGGAGCACAGGCTTCCTGTGTGAACTGTAAAGGGGTAAATAACCCTTTTACCAGGTTATTAAAATGGAACTTTATCTTAAAGAACCTTTTTTTTAATGCAGAAGAGACATGCTACAGTATATCTCTTCTGTATTAAAGTTACTGCTTCACTGTAAACTGGGCTGTGCATGTGTAGTTTAGTGTAAGAATCTGAGCAATCCTGGGATGTCTGAAATCCTGCGCATGCAGGGGAGTGAAGTCAGCAATGGAATCCACTGGGGATCGATACCCGGAAGTCGTCATGCTGAAAATGTCAGTGGCACGAAGCTCTGGGACATTGTAGCACTAAAGAACAGGTGAGTACATAGGTATATCTAAGCCCAAAACCTTTTTTTTTAGTGTGAAAATATTTATTTTTTATTGCTGTCTATGTCCTTAATGGGTATATTTACTCCCTACACGTATGGTGACTTTACCACCTAGACAGAAAATGATGGGAAAAACAGTTGTGACCAGGACAGGAATAAATAGGAAATCTTCCAGTGCATACTGGTTGTGGTGACAACCTTTTAAATTCCCTGCTTTGGATTGATTTTTTTCATTTCCTGTTATGCCTCTAGGAAACAAAGTAAAGAGAGATCTTCCCAATGGGGCACAGACTGAAAAAAAAGGGTTTTACTAAAAATGAAAAGAAAAAATAAAATTTTGAGGTTCACATGTACTTTAAGAGAGATGGCAGTGACTCTCATTCCCAAGTGGACCATCATTCAGGGTCAAACATTTACAGGTCAAATGAACTGGGATGTCTGGTTCATGTGAATCAATTTTCTCATCACCATTGGTTTAAAAGGTCTGGACATACAGATTCCACTCACATCTATCTGGGAGAAGGGTCCATTGTGTATCTAAAATATATTGGATAACTTTATTTTATTCTGGTGAAATTCCTCAGCAATCTGTGTCTGTGGTCAGCCCAGAGAAGTTTTTGCTACCCAAGCCTGCTGCCCTCCATGGCCCCATGATGATAAATGATTGGATGATGTTGTGATGTTGATTTATTAAACTATTTACTGCCCCAAAATATTTCTATCCTTTTCTTCTTAAACCAAAAAAATGTAGAAAAAATATTTCAAAAGCATTGTTAGAAACCTATTTCTAATAAGCATCTTTATAAAGCAAAACCCTTCCTATTTTAACAAGTAATGATTGCACAAATATTGTTTACATTTCTGGGTAGAAATAGGATCATTAAATTCTATAGCCAACATGTCTCTTAATTCACATGGTAACATGCTAAGGAGGTTTGATGGATGTGGGATTTAATGAGAAGTTTCCAACTGTTGCCTCCGTGCATTTGCTATGCACTTCATGTACTTTATGCCATCCATGCCTGTTCAGCATTATGCAAACAACCCTGTTAAGATTCTAGGCATAAAGACTAAAGAGTCAAGTCCTGGAACAATAAGTGGTCCAGGCACAGCTAGATGCATGATGATAGCCAAAGGCAGCATGTGTATAAAACACCTCCTGATCCAACGAGATATTGCTCATTTACAGCCATGGTGCCAAACTATATTTAGAAAATGTATCGCACAACTCACATTTCTGGAACAAATGAATTTTGGCAGAAAGACATTTGAATCAAGGGGATTATTTCGTTATGTAAAAGTGATTTTAATTCCCACACCACGATTTTAATAGGTAATATTTTAAACATCCCCCTTTGGCACAAATCTTCATTTAAAAGCAATTCCTTAAAAATGAATTCATTTGTCCAATAAATCAATCCATTGGTTTTTTCCCTGTTTTGACAAATGTAGATGGACACCTCCCTAAATGTGTAGGTTATCCTGTCTTGCTCCGGACATAATGTAATCTCTTTCAGTCCTTCCTATTTTTGAGCCTTAATTCTTCTAATGCAGTTCCTGCTGTTTTGTTCAGCTGCAGGGAGAATTGACTGTGGTCGTTTGACAATGACAAGAATCCCTCTTGTCAAATTAAATCACATTTATTGATGTGAAGGTGGAAAGGTAAACTACTGCCAGCTGTGACAACGGAACTTAACTCTTTCACTCCCAGGAGAAAAAATATATATTTTCCTTAAAACATCACATTGAAAATGTTATTTTCAGTCACTTAAGTAAATGGAATGTAAACGAACTATGGGCAAAATAAAAAAATATACATATTACAAATATGATGCAGTCTTTTACTGGCATTGTTCTTCTTTTCACTTTCTGAACCCCCCCCCCCCCCCGTAACATAGTTTGATTACCCGTTGATCCTGCCTGTAGATCTGTCTAATTCCTGTAATGGAGTGACAATACTATTTTCTCTGCTGTGATATTGAGCAGCAGCGCTGCTATTCTCGGTACAGGATAGTCTAAAGTGGCCCATACATGGAGCAAATTTCTTTCCTGCAACCCACAGGTCGCTTGAATGAAATTTGCTTGATTCCCCAATCAAGTCCTCTGCTGGTTTTCTAGTATGCTCTTATTGGACCAGCCGCCATACACATGGCCTAAATGTTGTCCGGTTTTTATTGAACTGGCCGATGCCACTGGGCATTCTGCATGTGTGTACTAGGCTTTAGAAGGTACATGTATCCTAAATAGACTTTAAAAAAAACAAACAAATTAAAGCTGAGCAGCACCAGGGTCAAAGCAAGAAAACAAAATTTCTGTTTTAATGCTTGTGACGGACTGTATCAAATATGCAATTTATAATTTTGCACATAGTTACACTTTAAAGTGATTGTAAAGTCTAATTTTTAAAAAAAAATAGAAAATAACAAACATGTTATACTTACTTGCTCTATGCAGTTGGTTTTGCACAGAGCAGCCCGGATCTTCCTCTTCTCAGGTCCCTCTTCGCTTCTCCTGGCCCCTCCCTCCTGTCAAGTGCTCCCACAATGAGTAGCTTGCTATGGGGGCACCCGAGCCAAGTCACAGCTCCCCATGTCCATACAGACACAGAGCTGCCATTCGACCCCACCCCCTCTCTCTCCCGATTGGTTAACTAACTTTGATTGACAGCCGTGGGAGCCAATGGTGCTGCTGCTGTATCACAGCCAATTAGGAGGGAGAGCCAGGGACAGCTGAGGGACATGTGGACTTCACTGGACAGAGATGGGGCTCAGGTAAGTAATTAGGGGGTGCTGGGGAGGCTGCTACATGCAGAAGGCCTTTTCTCCTAATGCATAGAATGCATTACGATAAATAAAAAACCTTCTGCCTTTACAACTCCTTTAAACTTTTAATACCTAAATGAAAAACAGAAACAATAACGCAGTTCAGCAGACCAAAAACTGTTGGAGGGAAGATCAGTGATTAACTGATTGTTACTTTAGGACTCTACAAGTTGTTTCTTCAGAGGATCGCAATAACAAAAAACAGGTACAGCCTTATGCACATCTGCCTCTTGAATCAATTGCATTGTGTATAATACCTCTCATTTTGGTTTATGATTATGTGTAAAAAAGCTTTCGAATAGCAATATGTACTTGTTGAAGAAAGCTGGTCCTTTTCCATCATCAAATGACTTGGAATCATCTTTGCGCACAGGAGAACTCAACTTCTCAGAAGACAGAATGGTTGGAAGAAAAATCCAATTCAGAGGCATAACAGGAATGCCAGGCCAATTCCTTCTTATAGGAAGCCCCTGTGTTATTCATTTACTGTGTAGACATTATGCCGCTGTTCACTTGAATATATAACTTCACATAAACTATATTCTGCTCAGAGAGAATGATACTTTTAAATAATACTCATACTAGAGGAACCATGTCTGCTGTTGCTCTTTTCCTTTTGAAATTGCTAAGCCACCTTTGCTTTGATACATTTTGAGATCTGGGACCAATGCAGTTAAAACTCTGCCTGCATACTTGTTCTGGTTAAGTGACTCGGAAAGTATTGAATTCACTTGATCAACATGATATCTGGCTAAATAGCATTTTCCGAAGGAGAACACAGCAATGGTAGTCTAAGTATTTTTCTGAGTACAGGTTATCTATAAGTTGCTCATTAAGTGACTTGGGGTTATTTGTGTATACAGGAATAGACCATTTCTCAAGGAACAAAATCATTTATATTGATGGTAAAGAAATAAAAAAACTTAGTATTAAAGAGAACCAGTCATGAATAAACTTTCTAATAACCCAAACCTTTTGATATTGCTTTCAATAATTGCAATAATCTAGCCTGAGAAGGAACTGTTGCACTTTGCCTCTGTGCAGGAGTGTCCTGTATTAAAGAACGGTCATCGCTGTTTTCTCTCTTTGTGCAGGGTGACTGGTCTTATATCTTATACATTGTTGTTTTCACAAACATGCCTGCAGTAGGTGGACACATTGTTTAAATCTTTTGGTCTTTTGCTGGGTTACTAGCCATCCATGCCCAATGCAAATCTGTCAGAATGAGCATGTGACCAACACCTGCCTAAATTCACACTAAAATGTCCAGTCTTCCCACCTAACATACGCAGAAGTAGGAATCCTGGGAAATGTTGCCTAACTAATGCATATATGTCACCAGGAGGTGATATGAGAGCCTTGAGGAACACACCCACAGATCTACAGGTTATGTGCATCCCAGTCGTGATGACATTAAAGTGGTTGTAAAAGCTCACATATACCCAGTGAAGTGAACAGCCTCAGGTGATACACATCTTCCTACATAGGTTTTACGTGTTTATCTACAGTCTTCTCTACCCTACACCCCTTCAAAAGTGCAGAAAAGCAATACAATCTTTCTTAGTCTGTCAGGAGCACAGAGGAAGGGGTGGAGAGGCTGCAGATACAGTGTGTGAGAACTGATCGGAGGAAAGGAACCCCCTTTCACACAGCAGAAGAACGGTGTTCTGAATAGACAAGCTGCGCTCTGAGCTCTCCCTCCCCCTCCCTTCCGACACAAATGTATCTCATGTGTCAGGAAAACTTCTCAGAGGTGACTCATGCTGATAATAGAGGAATGAAGCACCAGAGAGAAACAACAATTTGGAGCTTTGGGGAAAGATAAGTAAACACTACAGATATATGTGCTTTACTCAGATTCCATGACTGATCTTTGCAAGCATTTTAACGCTAATTTAAAATACTGTATATGTCTTTGCAAAGGTATTAATTGCACACAAAATTAGTGTATTACATCTGTGGCTAATAAGGCATGCATATAGCTGAAAATAAAGGTGCCGAAAACAGCTTTAAGTTGAGTTTTTGCTATGCAGACAAGTGTCACCTTAATTGGACAAATTGACTGCCGCTGTACTTCAATTCTGCCACTGAATGTAGGAGCTCACCTGTCCGCCAGTTTGTGGAAGGACTAAAACTGGGCATTAACCCAAAGAGAGGCTGTCCTGCTGTGATTCTGTCAAGCAGGCCGGTGATTGACATAGATCACTGAATAACGTGATTGTTGACGGATGTACATTGCAGGACTTTTTGGGGGCTTAGAATTTTTTTTAAAGACTTTTAAAGAGGCTGTGCTTGGTGTTGGAGCACAGGAGTCAGCACTTTTCACTGTGGATGGACTTCATTGTGGAGTTATTCACTTATATTATTTCAGCCGTTTGAGGTTTGCATGTTGTGGGATATTATATACATGAATGTATTTTAATGATTTTTTTATTGTTATTTATTTATTTGGAGATCATGTATTGACTTTTGGCATAATTTGATTATTTACCACACTTTTGATGATACACATATATTTAAATGGGAAGTACAACAGGTTTTATGTTTATATACTCTTGAGGTCAAATGGATTAACAATTGTTTTCACTGATTCTGTTCATCATAACAAAAAACATTGCTCTCTCTTCCTATACAAGTCCCATTCTAAATTTGCTTTACTTTTACCCCTGAGCTCCATATTGACACTATGAAGAATCACCGCTCAAGGACTAACAAGCCCTGTGTGGATCAGGTGTGCTGGCCGTCAGACAGGTGCTGCCTGATAGAGCAAGGAAACAGCTGATACAAATGAAGGTTGGACAGCCACACTCCAAAGTCTGATTCCAAATGCTTTATTAAATGAAAAGGTACAAACAGCTCAACAAACAAACTATTGGTCCCAGCTAACGCGTTTCACACCTTGGGCTGGTGCTTACTCATAGCATGACCAGACATAATGTATCCAAAACATATATACTCACAAGAACAAACATTAATTTACTAATTGGATGATTTAATGATTGGAACATTGAAACGTTAACACATGAATGAAAAGTCTACGAGCTCAAATCACAGATGCATATCATAGAATGTAAAAAAGATTTCAGAACACAGTTGATCATAATGGCCACAACCCCAAAGCCACCTAAAACAAGTGGGGCTCGAGGGCAAACCAAGGGCAAATGAATAAAGAGCATATAATCAACCCTCATAAGACTATGCAGCATATAATCAACCCTCATAAGACTATGCACTCACAAAGTGTGCCTGTCATTAACCCACTACACCTGAAGGCTGAATGTAACCAAAATGATATGATCTTTATTCATTTGCCCTTGGTTTGCGCTCGAGTCCCACCTTCATTTGTATTATCCATATTGACACTACTGGCCTTCTTCACAAGTAACATAAAAACCCTCCTACTGTTTTATTTGGTATGTTTCCAGCATCACCACTCCTCAGAGGAAGGACCTCTAATTTGTTAATGCTACACTCAAGACAAATATATGAAAAAAAACTATTAACACAGTTATATATTTATTAAAAATCATCACTTGCATTTTTAGATTAAATATATATTTATTTGCAGTTAAGAAAAATAATGAACAGCACAGCACTCTATAACAAAAGAGTTTGTCATCACTTCAACAATAAGATTAATACAATTTGTGATGAAATCTCCACTCTACAGGTATCTCCCCCAGTTAACACCCCATGTCAGCAGGTAGAATTGACACTCTCCTTATTCAAAACTGCTACTATAGACAAAGTTGCTAAACTTATTTCTAACGCCCACCTAGCCACCTGTCCCCTGGACCCTATTCCCTCTCAAATACTACGGCCACCCTCTGACTCTATCCTACACTCTCTGACCCACATATTCAGTCTCTCCCTCTCTTCTGGCATCTTCTCTAATGCTCTAAACATGCATTGGTCGCCCCATACCTAAAAAGCCATCCTTGGACCCTACCAATCTTAACAATCTAAGCCCCATATCCTTGCTCCCCTTTTCCTCTAAACTCCTTACATGCCTGGTCTACAACCAACTGAGTGACCACCTCATTAAGAATAACCTTCTTGATCCCCTGGATTTCACCCTCAACACTCCACAGAAACTGCTTTTCTAAAACTCACAAATGACTTACTAACTGCACAAACCAATGGACAGTATTCTGTACTGCTATTTCTAGACCTTTTGGCTGCCTTTGATATGGTTGACCACCCCCTCCTCTTCAAAAGATTTTACTCCCTCGGTCTCCGTGACTGTACTCTTCAGTGGCTCTCATCCTATCTATCCCAATGCACCTTCAGTGTCACTTATAATTCTACTTCCTCCTCTCCACCTCCCTTCTCTGTCGGGGTCCCCCAAGGTTCTGTTCTTGGACCTCTCTTATTTTCAATCTACACCTCTTCCCTGGGTCAGCTGATTGCTTCCCATGGCTTTCAATATAATTTCTACGCTGACAAAACACCCAAATTTATCTCTACACCCCTCAGCTCACTCCATAAGTCTCCTCATGCATCACTAACTTACTAACAGACATATCTGTCTGGATATCACACCACTTCCTCAAACTCAACTTGTCCAATACCAAGCTCATAATATTTCCTCCCCCGTGTGCCTCTTCCCTTGACTCTGTCAAGAGCAATGGCACAACCATCCACCCATCCCTACATGCCAGGGTGCTAGGTGTCATCCTGGACTCTGAATTCTCCTTTTGGCCCCACATCCAATCACTTTCCAAAGCTTGCCGCCTCAACCTCTGCAACATCTATAAACTACGTCAATTCCTAACCAATGAAACTACAAAGCTCCTGATTCAATCCGTGGTTATCTCTCGCCTCAACTACTGCAACTCCCTCCTCATTGGCTTACCTTTAAGTAGACTTTCCCCCTTCAGTCCATTATGAATGCTGCTACCAGACACATCCGCCTTACAAACTGCTCAGCATCCACTACCCTCCATTGGCTTTCCACTCGCCCAACAAATTAAATTCAAAATACTAACAGTAAGTTACAGAGCCATCCACAACTCTGCCCCGGCTACATCACTAGCCAGTATCAAAATACCAACCTAGTCGTCCTCTTCATTCCTCCCAAGACCTCCTGCTCTCTAGCTCCCTCATCACCTCCTCCCATATTCACCTCTAGGACTTCTCCCGAGTCTCTCCAATCCTCTGGAATTCCCTACCCCAATCTGTCAGACTATCTCCAAATCTATCTACTTTTATACGATCCCTGAAAACTTTTCTTTTCAGAGAAGCCTATCCTGCCTCCACCTAACAACTGCACTTTTATTTTCTTCATTAGCTCATACCCCATAGTTATTACCCTTTCATATCACTTGACCCTCCCTCCTAGATTATAAGCTCTAACAAGCAGGGCCCTCTGAATCCTCTTGTATTGAATTGTATTGTAATTGTACTGTCTTCCCTAATGTTGTAAAGTGCTGCGCAAACTGTCGGCGCTATATAAATCCTGTATAATAATAATGTCACTATTCATATCCGTAAAAACAGACGGATTAGATGACATTTAACCTGGAGTGTAGAGGGGCCCCCATAAACCCCAGTAGATATTTACCCCATCCTGGTGCAGTAACAAATAGTGGACCGTAGGCCCATGGGGGTCCAAGGAAAGAATAAATAGTGGAACCAGAGGCAAAAGAAAAAATAGAGGAACGGGAAGGGAAGGAGAATGAAGGGAAAAAAAGGAAATAGAACCAAACTTACAGAGATGGACTTCACATAAGCATGCATAAAAAATAACAAACAAAAGAGTAGAGGTATGTATATCTCAAGTTTCAAAAGCCAGCTGAGGTATTTTTCTAGAGACTATGTCCACCCCTCAAAAGCAGAGGATGGGTAAAAGGAAGAGGTGAAAATGGGCCCAGAAGAAATTTGACGGAGGCAGAGTAATGCATCCATATATACCACAAAGTGGTAAATTTGTCCCAACTGTCTGGGTTGATATAGGTAATGACACTATACTAATGCAGGCGAGAAAATCAAAGAGACAAGGAAGGTGTAAAAGTGGACTTTCAAAACCTAAAGATAAGCTGACATGCAGCTGAAAGAAAAAACTGCAATAGGCTCACTTTTTGAAACTTAACAGAGCCCTGTAGTATAGATAACAAGGTGATGGAGGGCGACAGGGTGAGGGACTCATAGTAGATCTTATGTATCCGAAAGATCATACTCCAAATCTGCTGGATCAAATTACACTCCTACCAGACATGCAAGGACATTCCCCGGGCACTGTGACAGCGCCAACCACTATCCCAAGTTGTGGGAAATATGCAGTAAAGAGAAATCAGGTCTTACTTGTATTTTTAAATTCAACCTGTGTTACCATCTGAATTTTCTTGCTATCATCCTCCTGTAACTAGAGAAACATGCCAAAAGGAGAAGAGAGCAGAAGGAGTAGGGTAATTGTTTCATCAGTGTAATGCTGCTCCTTTATAGCCAAGTAGCAGGCTGGGCTGTATTCCTGGACTGCATCTCAAAAACGACTCACAAATAATTTGGAAGGTAAAACATTTTACTTGAGTATCTCAGCTGTGTATTTAGCTGCTTGCCTGGAGCTTTAAGCCTCACTCCAGTCTAAATATGAGCCCCCTCCCTTCCCCCTTTGAGCTCTGTATTAATATTTTACCTTACACTGGGATTACTGATGAAACCAAGCCATTAGAGAATAGGCAGGCAACAACTATAGGCACAATAATGGTTTATAGTGACGGTAATTTTTTTTGAATGTGTGTTTGCTATGCACATGTAGGTGTATGTGTTTAAATGGCAAATGTAGCATTTGACAAGTAAAGGTACCTCAGCAGGATTGGTTTTATTCAAAGCAATGTAGCAGAATACAAGGCAGATCAAACAAAACTTATGAATTACCATGTATACTTCTCAATTAAAGTCAATATGATTTGCTGACCTGCATTTGAAGTGCATTTCAAATACATGACAAATGCAGGAAAACAATGCCTGTCAACATGAGCCCTAAAAAGTTAATGGTGACATAACATATACTGTTCATAAACAAGTGCCATAGGTTGCAGTAGTTTTATATTTCTGGTGAGATTGATTAACATGTCCTCAATAGTGTTGAGCGAACCCGGACTGTAACGTTCGGGTCCGTACCGAACTTTAGGGTGTCCGTGGCACGGACCCGGACCCGGACATTTCAAAAATCATTCGGGTTCGGTCCGGGGTTCTGCTATTTTACTCCACGTGTTGAGAAGCTGCAGGGCAGCCAATCAACAAGCGTTTCACTGGTTTGCCCTTAGAAGCCATCACAGCCATGCCTACTAATGGCATGGCTGTGATTGGCCGGTGCATCATGTGACCCAGCCTCTTTATAAGCTGGAGTCACAGTGCTGCAGTCACATGCTCCTTGGGTTAGTGTAGGGAGAGGTAGCTGACTGCGTGAGGGACAGATTTGAGACATTTTAAGACCTGATCCTGCATCCTGAGATAGATTACTTTACTACTGCTGTCTG